>JADOBS010303158.1:0-16982 GCA_015708375.1 Cydonia oblonga
TTAGTAAAAAAAAAAAAAAAAAAAAAAAAAAAAACTACGGAAACCAAAAGAAATCAACAATAAGCGGGATATATATAAACCACATTTTGTCCACCCTCAATTAAGTCCTAGTATTCTCGAGTTCTATTTTTTATTAAAAGTTTATGGCTTCGTACGAGTATTTGAGAAAACAAAATTCGAGCGTTAAAAAAATCACCTTGATTTCCTTGGAGGTAGTTACTAGAGACGATCCACTGTCTTCCTCAAAGTTCTTGTTAGTTCCTGGATTCAATTCTGCATCCACATTAGCTGCTGGAAATGTCGAATCCGCCATTTTCTTTGCAATTTCTTTCTTTCTTTCTGTGTGTTCTTTCTTCCTTCTCTCTACGGCTCGAGATATCAGAAGCAGAAAGAGAGAAGATGTGAGGCAGAGACACGTGTCAGTAGCTTTTTTCTTGGAACACACGTGTTGATTTCTCTAGGTTGAGGTGCAACGGTTTGTCATGTTTTTCTGAGTCTTTTAACTTTAACTAGCCTACTTTCTTGTTTTGTCGTAAACTGTCCTACAAATCCACCCGTGACTCGTTCTAGGCCTATCCGCATTTGGAGGGTGAAAGGACGAGAGATTGTTGCGTAGAGGAAAGCCCTTGGTCACTAGTCATCCAAGACACACAAATAAATTCAGACATTTGGTTACTCGTGTTCGTCTAGAGCAAATGAGTAATCTTAGCCATTGAACAAGGATTCGACGACTGAGATTCTAAAACATGACATGAGCCGATTTATTCTTTGAAAACCCCACAATTTAGGTTTTTGAATGGAAAGAGGATCTTCTCCATATCCATTTTAGGATCTCCACATTTTAGTCATTCATCGTACATCGTCGTTTTGATTTTCTTTTTTATTTAAAATTAAACACAAATAGTATCTGATGAAAATTGATCACACGATGTACGATGAAATGCTAAGATGTTAGGATCCTAAAGTGGATCCGGAGATGATCATCTTCCCTAAATTGTGGGATTTTCTAAGAATAAATCGGCTCATGTCATGTTCTAAAATCTCAATCGTTGAATCCTTGTTCAATGGCTAAAATTTTTGAACCATAATGACCGATTCATTCTAGAATTTAGCTAAATTGTTACTTATAACTAATTTTTTTCCTATATTTTATTTCACTTTGATATGAATTGAACAATAAATGGGGCTTTTTATATCACTACAACTATAAGGAGACGATATGTAAAATCAGTTATTTAAGATTTAAATATATTTGCTACCGGAATGCCCAGGCAGGTGGGTGAAATCTGGCTGTTGATGCATTGTGGACTCCATTAACATCATCGATATCAATGGTCATGAATCGCACACCGACGTGGACGAGTGACGTCATAAAGAGTGTTGTAACGCAACATGCAAGAATTTCCCATGAATACAAAAAACAGATTGCGTACAGAAAAAAGTGAATATACAATGAGCTTGATACATGGCCTACAGCAATCATGGAGAAAATGTAATATACTTGTAGAGTTGTACGCAAACATATCTCTGAGAGTAAAATACTGAGAACACGAATCTCATTGACATGAACTCCCGCTAGCTATGCTCGTTCAGTTTCCCCCTCCGAAACCACGAGGACCGGGCCGAGATGCCGAGCCAACAAACTGCCTCCTTGAATCAGATCGTCGTTTCCGCCTTGCAGTGCCAGGAGGAGCCTGACAAAGGAAGAATCCCAAACCGTAAAAGATGCATCCACCATGCAACAACAGTCTATGATATAAGAATAAAAGCTACTAAGTGCGCACGGCAAAACTAGATGGCAGAGACACTTTATACAGTTCATTAGCATGGCATATAAATTACCGAGAGCGAACAAAAGTAATGGAAAGTGAAGCACCTTTTGTTCAGTTTTGAGAGATTCTTCAAGATTGTTCAGTGCAGGAATAGAGCCGCCTTCCATTACTCCCATTAGATTCTTCATACGAACTCGCATTTGGAAGAGTTGAGCAACAAGTTGGCTCACCTGATATTGACATCATTAAGAACATTGCAGTTATATGTAGCAGCAGTAGCTGAAAGTTAAAAAAAAATATACATTCAACATCCGCAAGCCCTTTTTACAGGGAAGCTGATATGGGGACACTTAAACCATAGGTAGCCATTGAACATACCTGCTGCTCTGTTTTCCCGGACTCTTGAGCAACTCTTTTTCTCCTGGTTGAAGATTCTGCCAACAACTCTGGCTTCTCCTTTTCCTCTGTAATCAAAGATGAGAATCAGAAAGCCATATATAATCCGCAGCGCACCATGAAGCGGCAGTATTTTCATTAAAAGGTAGTTTCAATAAATCAAAAGGAATAAGATACCGGGGGTCATCACTTCAATCATTGCTTCCATTATCTTCAAACTCTTCTCTGCTTCTCGAATTTGTGCAGGAGTAACCTGTTCAGTCAGGCAAATTGGAAAGTTCTAAGAATTAAATACAACCAAATATAATTGGAAAGTTCTCAGCAACTATCGAATTTCAGGTCATAAGTGTATGTGTACCGAATCAAATATAACCTCCTAAAAGTAAATACACAGAATGGAACCAAACAGGCTTTCATACCTTGCCCATGCCAGGGATCATTCCAAGAACACGAGTCATGGAACCCATGCGTGCAACAGCACGAGTTTGTTTTAGGAAATCGTTGAAATCAAACTTTGCGCTCATTATCTTCTTTTGCAAGTCTTCAGCATCTTCTTGTTTCATCTATATTGACAACTCAATTAGAACTCATATAAATATTCAGGGAATCTGGGTGTGGAATTTACAAAGAGGAATAAAACCCCACTTACAACTTCTTGCGCCTTTTCCACAAATGAGAGAACATCTCCCATTCCTAATATGCGCCCCGCCATACGGTCTGGGTAAAAAGGTTCAAGGTCCTCCATCCTCTCTCCTCGCCCAACAAGTTTGATTGGCTTTCCTGATACCTGCCATTAACTCATTATTAGGAAAACAATTACAGAAAAGTATTTGAGTAGCTTAACTATTTTAGCAAGAAGAGATGTTTCAAAACGCAACTACGTCATCTTAATGCTATAGAGAAATGCAAACATGAATAATATTGAATACTATTGAAAACAAAATTCTTGATAAATTATACAAACTTCAATATCATAAGTGATTCTTCCTCTAGAAAGAGTTCATTATCTATTCCCTTGAGATTTTCAAATCATGGTTTATACACCATAAACGTTTATTTTTAGCTTCGCACTCACTTGAAATTTAATGATGAATAATAAATGGGGCAGAACAAATGAGATTACTATGACAAAACAAGTAAGGCAACGACAAGCAAACCTCTTTAACACTCAAAGCTGCTCCACCTCTAGAATCCCCATCTAGCTTTGTTAAAATAGCTCCAGTAATCCCAATCTCTACGTTGAATGTTGTGACTAAAGCTGCAAACTCAAAGAACATAGTCAGCTTACTTCTACAAGTATTCATAATTTGGTTTGTGGCATGGTAACATTACATTTTTGAAACAACAATCACTTGAATTGCATCAATGTGTATTCACACACTAAGAACATCAAATGACATGCAAATTGATGACATATGATACAAATTAACAATTGAGTCTACGAATCTCATAATTCGGTTCAGATGGTATGAATTTGGTTTTTTATCTCGAACATTGAGTAGAGCAACCAATTTCCTAACCCTTATGTGTACATGAAATTGCAGATAGATCATATTTTTTTTCCTAAGTGGGTACAGAGATATGATCCACAAAAACTACCAAAACAAAGATTACAGTAAAAAACCATGCTTGTTTTGCTTCTCCGTCTAGTTTTTCAGCAATAACCGAAGAAAGGGAAAGAAAATAAAATCTGTATATTTGGGTGATTAAACTTGAAAATACATCAAAAAATTGAACTATAAGCCTGAAATCTGAATACCTGCAGCTTCTTGGCCAGTCATTGCATCCACAACAAGCAAAACTTCTGTGGGATTCAAAACCCGCTTAACTTCTTTCAGCTCATCCATCATTCCTTTGTCTATCTGATAAACAGAAGAAAACAAAAACATAAAGAAACTCGAGACAAAGTTAATATAACCAGCATACGTTCTCAAAATATCATCACAGAATTACACAATAATGACATTCGTAAAAGAATTACCTGAAGCCTTCCGGCAGTATCCATTATTACTACATCTATGTTCTTCTTTTTGGCCTCCGCTAAACCTTGCCTAGCTATTTCTGAAGGTTTAGTGTCAGTCCCTGCTGTATATACAGGCACTTTTACCTGTTTCAAGCTACAACTTTCACATAAGAATGAACGCGGACCAAAAACTTAGAACATAAGAATCGCTGGAAATGTAAAGTCGTTCATTTTATTGGCAATGCAAATCGCATACCTGTTCACCTAAAATTACAAGTTGGTCAATAGCAGCAGGTCTGTATACATCACCAGCGACAAGCATAGAAGTCTTCCCCTATGAGTGGTGTATATCACGGGGTCAGAAAACGGAAAAAAAGAAAAGCAAAAAAGTAAATTTTGCATAGCTCCAATTCATATAATAATGGTATGGAAGAGGGATATGCTCGTGGAAATGCACCTGTTTCTTAAGGTAATTAGCCAATTTTGCGCATACAGTCGTCTTCCCAACTCCTTGTAAGCCAGCCAATAAAATAACAGTGGGACCAGATTTTGCAAAGGTAAGTTCAGACACCTCTCCACCCATCAGTTTCACTAGCTCGTCATTCACAATCTGAAAGAAGCCGCAATTGACTATCATAATTCATTAGGAATCGATGCTTAAAATAGACTACCTAGCTTTTCCTTGAAAAGCAAGAGAATCCTGTATCGTAATACAGCGTGTGAAGTTACCTTGACCAATTGCTGATCCGGCTTCACTCCTCGAATAACTCCAACACCAACAGCCTGGTCACTGACAGCTTGCACAAACCTTCTTACAACAGGAAGGCTCACATCAGCTTCCAAAAGAGCCCTCCTTATATCTCTCATAGGCTCCGCAATATTCTCCTTAGTCAAAACCTCTGCAGTACAAAAACCCAGTGATCAGTGCGATCATGGTATGGAATTTTAAAGGGTTTTTAGAAGCCCTTGATAACATTACACTTTAGAGAAAAACACTTCAAGGCCAATACTTTAGAAAGTAAAAATAAATCATACCGACCCTTCAATTGGAGAAGCGCACCGATGAAATTTGTCCACCACTAAGAATCAATTAGAAAATGAAAAAGTGACTCGTTGAAGGGTTTTTTTCCTCTCCAATTTAACCCTGTAAGGGCTCATTTGGGACTGCCTTTGTAGGAATCACCTCTGCTCATAAGTGCTTCTTCTAAAGGTGCTTTTATTATAAGCATGCAGAAAAACTTCATTATAAATCCAAGTGCTTCCAACATTTGGAACTTGGAAGTGCTTTCAAAGAAGCACATAGCAAGTGCTTCTCTAGAAAGCGCTTCTACATTCTAGTACCGCTTTTGGTTGTTAAAAAACACTTTTAACCCTTCCGGAAGCAATTTTAAACAAGTGCTTTTTAATAGAACTCACTTGACCCTAGAAAATTTGATTTCAAAATTTTAAATCGTACAAGGAAAAAAGAAGTTCAGAAGAAGCAAACCTTCGCCTTTTAGCTTGCTCCAAGCCGATTCGAGCCCACTCGTCAACTGGCCAAACATTTCAGCCCTCACAATCCCCCGCAACTCCTTCCGAGCGATCGTAACTTGCTTCGAATTCACCCAACCCCATATCTCTCTCTAACAACAGTTCACCAAACACAAATTTATCAGCAAAAAAAAAAAAAAAGTACGAAACTTTCAGTGCCGATTTCAAATTCCAAATGATTTTCCTGCGTTTTCTCGGAAACCAAACAAGATTTGAGGACATACAGTGAACAAGTTTCTAGAAGTGAGCCAAGCGGGGCTGCCCGAAGCAGTCCAGGAGGATCCCAGCTTGACCGCCGGACTCCTCGCCGCCGCGTACTTGGAACCGGAGAAGCCTCTGTTGGTGGACACGGAATGCGACGTCGTAGACAAGTGGCGGGAAGCAACGGTCGAGAAATGTACGGCTTCCATCGCCGTTGAGATTTTTCTTTTTCTGGTTTTTCGGGCCAAAGCTGATCACTCTATCCAATCCAAGCCTGTTATCTAGTTCGTTTGGGTGATAAAATGCTTCGCGGACCACTACAATTACCATGGACCCTTCAACATCACGTGCCCTCTCATATCGATCACGTGCAGTAACGCTTTGAATTGGCTTACACGTATTTTAGCAGTGTAAGCTGCGAGCGTTATCCGATGTGGGAGTCTTCATGGAACGCTCGATTACGAGAGCTATCGAAGCAATGTCTCTTCTTCGAAGCTCTCACTGTTTACCGCCAAATGCTCCGCCGTGGCCACTCGCCCAACGCCTTGACTTTCCCCTTCGCTCTCAAATCCTGCGCCGCGCTCTCGCTTCCTTTGACCGGCTCGCTCCTCCATTGCCACGTGCTCAAAACCGGCTGCGAACCCGAACCCTTTGTGCAAACTGCTCTCGTTTCGATGTACTGTAAGTGTTGCTTGGTTGACGATGCACGGAAGGTGTTCGATGAAAATCCCCACTCGAGGAAGCTGACTGTTTGCTTCAATGCGTTGATAGCTGGGCACACTTCGAATTCGAGATTTTCTGACGCGGTTTTGTTGTTTCGTCGGATGAGGGAGGCGGGCGTGGCGGTTAATTCAGTTACGATGCTGGGTTTGGTTCCCGGGTGCGCTGCTCCGGTGCATTTGG
This sequence comes from Cydonia oblonga, assembly GCA_015708375.1. Lineage (NCBI taxonomy): Eukaryota > Viridiplantae > Streptophyta > Magnoliopsida > Rosales > Rosaceae > Cydonia > Cydonia oblonga. Next base: position 6,766 of record JADOBS010303158.1, read on the forward strand.
GGCTTGGGATGTGCCTTCATGGCTCTGTTGTTAAGTGCGGCTTCGACATCGATTCGTCTGTGACGAATTGTTTGCTGACTATGTATGTGAAGTGTGGGTCGCTTGAACATGCAAGGAAGCTGTTTGATGCAATGCCTGAGAAGGGTTTGATTACTTGGAATGCGATGATTTCTGGGTACGCACAAAACGGGCTCGCTACTCATGTTTTGAGCTTGTATAAGGAGATGGAGTCTTGTGGTGTTTGTCCTGATCCTGTGACACTAGTTGGTGTTCTTTCGTCTTGCACTCACCTTGGTGCACAGGGCGTTGGACGTGAGGTAGAGCGGCGGATAGAGTCTTGCGGATTTGGTTCTAATCCGTATTTGAATAATGCCCTGGTTAATATGTACGCTAGGTGTGGTAATTTGGTGAAGGCTCATGCTATTTTTGATGCCATGCCTCAGAAAAGCTTGGTTTCCTGGACGGCGATTATAGGTGGGTATGGGTTGCATGGACAAGGAGAGGTTGCGTTGGAGCTCTTTGACAAAATGGTTATGACCGGAATTAGACCTGACAAAACTGTTTTTGTGACTGTTTTGTCTGCGTGTAGCCATGCAGGATTGACTGATAAGGGGTTGGAGTATTTTGCTGCAATGGAGAAAAGATATGGATTGCAGCCTGGTCCAGAGCATTACTCTTGCATGGTAGATCTTTTAGGTCGCGCAGGTCGACTCAAGGAAGCCAAGGAGCAAATTGAGTCCATGCCGGTAAATCCTGATGGTGCAGTATGGGGTGCCCTCTTAGGTGCCTGTAAAATTTATAAAAACGTAGAGCTGGCAGAGTTAGCATTTGAGCATGTCGTCGAGCTTGAGCCAACCAATATCGGTTACTATGTGTTGTTGTCGAATATATACTCCGATGCGAAGAATCTAGAGGGGGTTTTGAAGGTTCGAGTTATGATGAGGGAAAGGAAGCTCAAAAAGGAGCCAGGGTTTAGCTATGTCGAATGCAAAGGAAGAGTTCATGTTTTCTTGGCTGGCGATAGAACCCATCGTCAGACTGAAGAAATATATAGGATGCTGGATGAATTAGAAAATTTAGTGGCGGAACCTGGCGTGTCTGATGAGAACGATCGAGGAAGAAACAAAGAGCAATTAGTTCACAGTGAAAAATTGGCAATTGCATTCGCGCTCTTGAACACTGCACCAGGGACCGAAATCGTAGTGATAAAGAACCTGAGGGTATGCGGAGACTGTCATTTGTTCATAAAGTTGGTAAGCAGGATTGTCGATCGCCAGTTTGTTGTCAGAGATGCAACTCGTTTTCACCATTTTAGGAATGGGGTCTGTTCTTGTAAAGACTACTGGTGATATCTCTACGCAGGCGTCTCAATTCAGCAAGCCCTGGTGAAGAAGCTTAATTATCAAATATTTCCCGGCATGCTGCTAACTGCGCATCGCAAGGTGTTGATGTTAGTTCCAGTTCAAAAAGTTGGAACCGAAAAGGAGGTTTTGGATTCGAAATCATGAGAACAGTTGAGGTGAAGGTCGCTATCTTTGCTTGAATTTTATTACTTATCGGCTTTTGGCTATTGAACACACAAACACAATGCCAGAGGACAAGTTTCCTGCAAGCGATGGGCAAATTAATTCGGACAAAGGAGAAAGGAGAAAGGAGATCCATGGCAATAAGAAAAAGCTTGATAAAACATAACCCTAAACCCTTATTCAATCAGTCTCACAGACCTTGAGAGTCCACAATTTTATAAACTGTGAAGGCTGAATTTCAATGTCCGAAATAGAATATAAATGTTCCACTTCATGTGAAGAAACGTACCGTCGAGCAAAAGCTAAAATTTCGTTCTTCAACTTCCGTTTCTTATCTTCCACATCTATACCGATCTAAAATCGGAAATGCAATCACATAAGTTCCAAATTATAACTTCATCAACAACAATATTTATGCATACATAACTATACATATACTTGAACACTCCGAATACTTACCGGAGAATCCACAGTTACTCCACAAGCTATCAAGGAAGAAGTGTGCGAGAGGTTGAAATGCAACGGTGGTGGCTGCCAGCCATCCGCATTTTTCCACTCTACCTACTCGAGTAAGCTACAAGAACAATTAGAATTTGCACCGGAAAAATTAAAGAGCTCAAAGAACATGACCGTAAGAAAAACCAAGCCAAGTAAATGGGAGCATAGATGACAACAATTTTCACTAGACTTGGTAAGAAAAAGCAGCATACCTCAGGCTTCCCATGACTCTTCTTTTTAAAGTTTAAGGATCTCGGATCAACTCGATGGTTTATCTGATCTAGTATCAAACAAACGAATGTTTAGATATCCACATTAACCATACAAACAACACAAACACTCATGTTCTTTAACTTGTAAAAGCAAATGAGAGCGACCTACATATCTGGAAATCGTAGTCCGAACCAATGCCCGGGCAAGCAATGCTCTTTTCTGGAGCTCAATCGCACGCATGCCCCAAACATTATCTCTCTCAGACGGTGACAGAAGCTCGAAGTACCGATTCAAAAGGCCCTCACTCTTCACCTCCCCAGGCAAAACATACCACAAATGACCTTCCCTGCAAAACCCATCATTTTTAAGACGCAAAATTTGAGATTTTGATTTCGAAAAGCAATCAAATGTCATTGAAAAATGTGGGTTTGGTGGCAAACACACGTACATTCGAGACGGAAGTTGAACAGGGAGCAGAGAGCAGAAATTGCTATGGAGGGCATGAATGTTCATTCTGTGAAATGCTCTGCGTCTGAATAAAATCATGCGTAATTCAACAATCTGTGACACTGTAACATAATTGGGTCATCGACAAAATCACGATTTGAATACGAAGATATTGAAAACAAAGCAAATCAAAAAGTTGGGGTTACCTCTGAAGAAAGCAATCTAACTTTGCTGCTGCTGGTGTCTACCAAGCACCAACACAAAGAAAAGAAAATTTGCTTTGAAAATTCGCTTTGAAAATTCTTTGAAGGTGCTGTGAGGCTGCCAAGAAACATCGACTTTGCTCCGACGATGAAAGCAAGGACGGAGGAAAGGTAGAAACTTGTGGAGGTTTGGGTTTTGGGCTCGGCGGGTTTTATGACAAAATATGGAGCGGGGATTTCTTGACCCGATCACCAGTCCCGACTCCCACTCAAAGAATTGAACCGAGTCGATAAAACTTGGTTTGTAAGTCAACCCATATACAACTGATTTTCTTATGAATCCGACCTCGGTGTAGGATAGTCACTTAGTACTACGATTTAGTAATATTGTTTTTACTTGTAAATGAAATTGTTTTAGGTTCACTTCTCGTCAAAGACGAATTTGAACTATTATTGCTAGCCCATTATGAGTCTTTTTTCAAAGGAAAAAAATCGGTGTTTCTTCATCGATGGATTCATGTAGCGCTTGACGTATATCTTCAAGTGATGTTGAGGCAAACCCAACAAAACAAATTAAATTAGTCCAAGGCCAAACCTAATAGACCGATCAGATCGAATCCAACCTAACCAAATTAGTGATGTAATTTAATTAAATATTGTATAGACATGCCGCTTAATATTACAATTTAGTGTATTTCTTTTTATTTGTAAGCAAAAAATCTTATTAATTTATCGAACTGAATTAAACATTTCAATGAAATGCATATTTCTAATTTCATTGCTAGTGAAACAAGGAATTTTCAACCACTTTCCAACCTCTACTTGAAAATACAGAAAATGTTAGATCGGGTTAGGGAAATGTGTAGAAGGGACAAGGTTAAGAAGCTTCATCCACAAACAAATGTAAACACACAGACAGACATACACAACATTCCACAGGGGAGAGGAGACACAAACATAAAGCCAAATCTCCTCAACACCCGAAAACACCTCCGAAACACTCTTCAACGCCAACCTTCAGCCAGCTCCGTCCTCGAATTTATGCGGCTAAGAATTCCACTTCTTTTGCTCTTGTCTGCAGTCACAGCAGTTTGAATCTGCAGCTGCTTGTTTACCTTCTTGGGGCCCTTTTTCAGACTCGGACCGCTTGATTGACCACTTTTGCTCTTCCAAATGTTTGGTTGAGCCTCTCTACCTGAACTTGTTAAACCGTCTTCTTGGGGCCCGTTTGCCAAAGGGTTAACTTGGGATACAACCTCACAAGGACAATTATCTGCCAGGAACCAGTTTCCTCCCGGAATGATATTCTTGATAGAAGATAGGAAAGTTTGAGATCCACTTTCAGTTGTTGCCCTTGTGGGATCATTTTGTGTAGAATGAAGGGGGTTCTCTGAATCAGGTTCTTCGCCAACAAATACGCCCTTCTCTTCATTTTCCTCATTAGCCTCCTCGTTGGCCTCTTTGTGATATGGTTGAAGAGTGCTTTGGTGCTCATCCTCGTCAGAAGGCTCTAGGCGGGGTACAGGGGCTGTTTCCACCAAAGATTCTTCTCTTTCTTTTAGTGTCTTGACAATAAGAGTTTTCAGGAAATTCATCACTTGGACAGCATACATCAATGCAGTCAAAGGATCTACCATCTGTGAACAATGAAAGTTACACACTTGTTAATAAAAGTAATTTGATGAGGGGTGGCTTAAACATATGAAAACATGCTGAAGGAAGACTATCACATCTAACCCTAACTGGAAACTGAAGAAAGATACTGGATGAAGAAATCAATCACACCGCACAGCTATCAGATTCGTAATGGTTTTTCCTAGGTGATTCGTAACAAGACTGATTTCTGGTCTTTGAACATATTAAGCATACAAAATAACCAAGCATTGAAATAAAATGTCCCACCAAAAACTCTACCTCTTTCTTATCCCATTCTAATTCATTCTCTATATCTTCAAGCTTTGAACGAAACTTGCCAAATGCATTGATTATGATAGTCTGATATTTAACACATTGGCTCCTACTCTAGTATATAGAACACGTTGGCGTGGATGTCGCTAATAACGATGATTATGCATGAAATCGGGGTCTTTTTCAGTTTTATTGTTTTTCTTCATTTCTACAAACTTTAGAGCGTAAAGTTTTCACTCACGTGAGTCATGTTTGGTGCAAACACCATGGCAATATTGCGCGCATTCATCTTGTTTAAGTGTTCCATTTGTGCAACATCAGCCATTAGGTTTACTGCCCAATCCAATAATGCAGCTTCTGTTGGAGGAAGGAGCCTAACGAGTTCAGCACACTCTTCTTCTGACTGGGACTGCATTACCTGCTCTGGTGTTAGAGAGTCTAACACACCAGTTGGAAGTTCTCGGAACCAAGCCTGAGAAGCAACAACACATGAATTTTAACATCAAATGTCATTACATGAACTGAAAGCGCTCAACGATGAGTTCACCTTTGGTTGATTGGGGGAGGGGACAGGGAGCAGTGACAATAAGATGGAACAAATAAGAAAACTAGTCATTAACAAATGGTAAAGCCTTACCTTAATAAGACCGGCCAAACAGTGCACGTCAATGCCCTCTGGTATCACTCCTCGATTTAATTGGTCCCTGACGTACTCCTCCTGACTGTTCTCAGCATTAATTCTGAAGATTCCTTCAGCCTGCATGTATGACTGAACTTCAGTTTTTTATAGAAGGTGGTTTAAAACTTTGAATTATAACAAAGTGTCCGAAGGTATATCTTCTAATTACATTCTACCCTGGACGTGCTGGAAGAAAGGAACATAAGCAAAAGAGTGATAACCTGCAGACCCCCTTGTGCATACAAATGCCTTTGCATCAAAATGAGTATTGTTGGGACACTGTTCCCTCTGGCATCAAATGAAAGCTGCATAGACTCCGTTGAGACCCCAAAAACGTTTGCGCTGCAGATGAAATCAATGTCAGTATAGTAAAACTTTATTGATGCTATTAAAGTGAAGAACAAAAAAGAAAACTAAACATAAATATACAACATTTTTCCAAAAAAAAAAAAAAACATAAATATACAACAGACTATAAGTATCAATAAAGAACATAGGCGTATCCAGTCCCATTTTTTCTTCATTGAAGTCAACGTGCCAAATCCAGTGCTTATTCTCTATATTACATTTAGATATAAATTGCAAACCATAGTTGGCAGCACAAACATATTTCTCATCTTACTTGACCCTGACAAAGCACCAACTCCTTAACTCATAACAAAACACGGGTGTAAAACATGAACACCGACAATCATTTTCCAAGTATTTGAAATTCAAGAAAAAACCAAAATAAGAGCAAAACAAAGCACATTTAGAATCAAAGCAGTACTCAAATTTGACAGCACATGATCACCGTAGAGGTGAATCGTGATGAAATTCTAGTACAACAGACATATTATTAGGTAAATAGAAAATTGGCATCCATTGTTTCCTGGTTGATACATGTTGAGGGATATAATTGATGGAACAAGGTACAATAATTGGTGAGTCTTTTGAGAAGAAACAAAAAATCTACAGAGCAGAATCAGTACACCAAATACCAGCAAGCAAAGCAAAATAATGCCATGTGCCAACACAGAAACAAAACAAAACGAGGACATAATACGGAAAATTTCCAGCAAGGCATATCCGAACAAAAGAATGCAGCTTCAAAACCCACCCAGAAAACACCTTAGAAATCTTTTATCCCCAATCTGACCAAATGAAAACCTAACACAGGAATTCCCAATACAAATTCAACTAACCAACTTTATCAAGATAAAAACTTTCAAGAATCCCAATTAGCAGAAACCCATAACTTTAAAAACCCATCAATCAAAACAGAATTATACATGAACCCCAAGAAAAAGATTGAAAATTTGCAATGGACCTGGCACTTGGAGCCCTCCTGGGGACCTCAGGTTCAAGCTCAACAGGCAAACCAAGAAACCCATTGAACCGATCAAAGGTGACATGGGCAACATGCCTGACATTCGAAGGCCACCCAATCTCCATGGAAGAAAGCTTCCCTCTTGCACTATCTGCACTATTAGTACTACTGCAACCAATCAAAGACCTTCTGAAAGCAGTGACCAAAAGGGTCAGAAGCGAAAGCTGATCCCCCTCTCTGTCCCTCTCCTTCCTATTCCACTCTTCTTCCTCTTCGTCTTCGCTTTCGTCTTCCTCTTCTTCCTCCGAACCCAAATACCCATGGAGGGTGTCCTCTAAAAAGGCATGTGCGTATGGTGAGGCATTGGGTGTAGGTGAAGCAGTAGCACATGGAGTGGAGGAGCTTGAAGAGGAAGGGAAGTGAGATGGGGACGGCGATTGGAGGACCTCGGTCATGTTTTGGAGGAAAAAGAAGCAGTCTTTTGGTGATGATTGTGGGTTAATTAATTGGGGTTTTTGACTAAATCTGAGACTCTGGGAAGACCCATAATTGGATTGTGAAATGTTTGGAGTTGGAGTTGGATTCAAGGAAAGGTTCTGGAGGAGGCGGGTGAGACGTGACTGTCATCACTTTTCATGATTTTTCTCCTTTCTTTTAATATCTGTCCTTGATGTTAACTCAAGGATGGGATCGGAGGAGTTTAGAGAGAGAGAGAGAGAGAGAGAGAGACTAGGAGGAGAGAGAAGGGGAAATTGAGTGGTAGGTTGAGAGATGGGGATGGAGATGAGTAGAGAGAGAAACAGAGGATATTGAATTGTTTACTGTTATGGAGGTGTTAGGACAGATTTGCAGGAATACAAGGAAAAAGAAAGGAGGAGGAGGTGGGGTGGTGGTGGTGTTTCCACTTCACAGCAAAGTCATCCAAATATATATATTATCTGGATTTTGTTGCTGTTGCTGTAGCTAAAGATTTTTCGGCAATATGAAAGGCTTTGAGTTTCTCTCGTAACAGTGATTTGATCTTTCCATTGTTCCCTGGTAGCCAATCAACTTTTGACCCTTAAGCCTTTCCATTTTTCTGGGGAATTTTATGCAATATTTGATGTAGGTATTCCAAATTAATGGTACAATAAACGTATAAAGAATTAAAATGTCACGTGTGATTGATTTGAAATATCGTTATGATGACAGGTTTGTGCATCTTTCCATCTCCTCCTCATGTCTTGCCTCCTCTCAAGATACTTCGTGGTTAATTTACAAATTTTCATTTTTATGATTAAACCCGTTCATATTCTAAATTACTATTGCGACCATTAAATCAAAATAATATGATATCGTTTAGTCATCAAACTGTATAAAAATAGATGAACATATTTGATAAAAGTATTACGAATTATCTATCTATTTGTAAATGATAGATTAAAAAATATTAATTTTAATTGATTGTTAGCATACATGATTTGTATAGAGTAATTGATAATATAAATAATTATGATCATAAATACGAAATTCAGTAAATCGCTCACAAAATATCTTAAGCAGTAACTCATCCTCAATCTTAAGGAACCAAGTTGTTCTCTAGTAACAATTAAAGGGAGCACTATGCTAGCCTTCAAATCAGGGAGTCTTTAGCGGATTGTGATTTTCACACCTGTTTTTTTTTTTCTTCTGCACTTTTCTCTTGTTTTATATCTCTTCATTTTTTATTTAGTCTAAAAGCTAAAAAAAATGAACAATGGTGAAGGAAAAAGCTATAAACAAAATGAAGAGTGCGGAGGAGAAAAATAGAGTGCGAAAACTTTTCATTTTGTGGACAGCTCATGCAGTATTGTTGCCCGCAGTGGAGTTTAACCACCAAGTTTGAGATGGATTAGTGTGGTTCCTTTATGCCTAAGACATTAGAATATTGAACCATGAACGAAGAAAGACAAGAGAAAAAAAAACATATTGACTAGTGAATGTGAGGCCCAAATTCTTAACAGAAGGGGACACCAAAGGCCTCTCCCCTTTCATCCCTTGAATAGATAGAGGAGAGGACAAAGCTTTTGGTTTGTCGTTATTGTGGGTGGATTTAAGCATTTATTCGAGAAGACTTAAGTAGCTATGTTCTTGAGTTAAATAATATAAAAATGATTAAAAGCGTTTAATGTACTTAAAATTATTCGTTTTTAAAATTTCTGTTATGATAAAGGTTTAAAGAAATGGTATCGTACTAGTTTATGGAGGTAATTATAAAATCACATTATTACCAACTTGATCCTATTTAAGGTTAGTTATGAAAATGGAGGCCATAAGTCTTACTTGAGATTGAAAAAAAATTAAAGCAATTGACATGCACATTTGTTTGTTGGGACTTTTTGGGAGCATTTAACGACTTTTGTTTTGTAGTTTAAGGTGGAATGACAGTTAATAATAACATGTTTTTTCTGCTAAACCATGTTGACAAAATAACAAATATTTGCTAAACCAAGCTTCTGCTCAAATGAATGTGAAGGGCAAATGAAAGGCAGTTAACATCAAAGTTAGGGGATTTCATTTTTTAATATAGACAATAAGATAATTACAATAAATTCATTTCAGTTACAAAGAGGGGATATAAATGACTGATCATACTGTTCTAATCAACTTGGTGAAACTCAAATATCTTTCTCCATCTACATTTTAACCAACTTGGTCAAACTTGTGTATAATTCTCCATCTACTTTCACTTGCGTTTCCTCTCGTCTTTTACTAAAAACGAAAACCGAAATGGTCACCAAACATGCATCAAATGTAGCAAAGGCCAAAACTGCATTAAGGATGTAGGCAAAGCAAGCACAAAGCACATGTGGATAGAGTGAAAATTGACTACTTGTATAATTTTCTGCTTTGAATCCGAGCTCGATCGACATTTTAGTTGCCGTTGGCGTTGGCTTTGTGAAAGAATATGCAAATACCAAACAAAAGTTGGAAACACTGAAGAAAAAGTGAGGAAGGAAAAGCAGAGCTAGCTAGTTGCTGTCGAGGCTGTCGAGCCGTTTTTATCAGACTGCAAAAGACGCTTTAAAACTTGCAGGAAGGAACAAAAACAGCTAGCCGTTGCCTCTTTCAAATTCAAAAATAACAACCGTTAGTGGTTTCTTTCAAGCTCGCAAAAGCTTTTGCTTCTACAAAGAGGGGATTTTCCAGGTCGTCGTCAGGACCCAAATTTTGTTGAGCCTCTCCCCTACCGATATCACTGTTGTATCGCTCCAATACACACGGACTCTAGTTAATCCCAGGGTGGACATGTTTCGGTTTGGTCTAATTACCCTAATGAAACCACAAACCGCATCGTAGAATATGACCAATTTCATTCGGTTAGGTTTTGTCACATCCCAATCTCGATTCCGCCGCAACACGATATTATCCGCTTTGGATCCCGGCCACGTCCTCACGATTTTGTTTCTAGGAAC
>JADOBS010303159.1:0-16985 GCA_015708375.1 Cydonia oblonga
AGAGAGAGAGAGAGAGAGAGAGAGAGAGAGACAGTCTTGACTCTTGAGAGAGAAGGAACGACAGAGAGAGGACTGGGAGACTGATCTGTGAGAAAATAGAGGGAAAAAGGAAGGGGAAAAGGGAGTAATATGAGTCTTTTCAAGGAAATAAATTATAATTGGGCCTCGCTTGTATATAGCCCAAAAACTTCAAACCAAACATGAGGATAGCCCATAGATAAGTGCTAATAACAACATCTAAAAAAAAAATTTCTCGATTCTATTTAGTAAAGGTTATGTTTCTAACACTTTTCTACTCATTATTTAATGACATTTATAAATTTACAATTAGTGAATCTTAAGTTTGTTTTGGTTTAGGTTATTGCTTTCTAGCATTAGTACATTGTCTTACTTTTTTTGAAAAACCATCTTAAGAAGGAGTCCTTTTATAAATTTCGTATAGGACCCCAAAATCTCAGAGACGGCCCTGCAATGTAGGAGTCAGACTGTGTAATGTCTGTTTAATATTCCCATTGAATATGACTACTATGGGACGAAATGCTTGACAAAATGCCTTAAAGAGGATGAGGCTGAGTAGAAGCAAGAGTAAGCAGTATGGCTAGTATGGGACGAGAGGCTTGTAAAATACCTCAAAGAGGGTGAGAGACGGCAGGTAGCCAACGACTACTAGGCAAAGTATCGAGCGAGCTTCATCTTGTCCTTCGGAAGGAAAAGTCTTGGATATGCTCATATCATCTTTGCAAATTGCAACAACTGAAAAACATTCTTGGACTTGTTTATCCATTGCAAACACTTTCTTTTTCATGTGAATGTAATCCCCATGGAAAGCATAAAGTACAGAACAATAAGGTTTCTGTAGGTTTTTTTGTCCATTCAACAGCAAATGATGAATTCGATACCATTTTCCCCAGAAATAAAAAAGGGGAAAGGAAAAGGAATCACCTTCGGCTATACGCTTCTCGCGATCTTTCTAAAAAGTGCTTTCTTGATCACGATTGGATTGCTGCAGAATGAAGGAAAGTAGTAAAAAGCACTGATCATTTGCCTCTTTCTTGTGTTTGATACTTTGATTCTGGTCTGATGTGCATGTTTCTTGCTTATGAAGAAACGGCTCTTTCTTTCGAAAAGAAACGTTCATCTTAATTGCTAAACGAATGAGGCTTTAGTTTTCAGATTATGTAAGCCCCGGTTTCGGTATTCTGGTCTGGAATCCAAACACTTAGAAACTAGCACAAATTCTCCAACACCACTGCTATACAAAGCTCTTGCTAAATTGAACTTACAATTAAGCATCTGTCGTACAACGAAATAGCAAAAAAAGCATAACTACTACTAAGAGTAATTGTACATTTCATGTTTCAGCATTGATGGGAGAAATTACACGAAAAGGAGGCAAACCGGTTTGAGCATTCGAAGAACCCGGGAATCTGTTCTTTGCAGACCAAAGCCAAATCTTCGAAACCGAGAAGCTCTCACCTTTATGCCTGCCACTGATTTTCTTCCCCTCCAAATTCCCATTAACTGAGAAGCTCCCATTACCAACTCCCTCTTTCGCAAGCTTGGCATCACAGTCATGGGACAACGCGATTTGCAGATTTGAATCGCCAACCACATACTGATATGCACCCATCGAGTAACATCTCCTAGCATCCAAATTACACCTACTGCTCTCCCCCACTTTTCCTCCACTTTCTCCACCTTCATTCAAGCTTTTGAACTTTCCAAGCCTCACAGAAAAAACCCTCTTTTCACCAACACTTTCCTCAATAACCAAACCTTTCCGACCGCTCGAACACATGTTCTCCCCATCACTCACAACCGCATTTGACATCTCCATAGAACCACCGGAATCGAACACCGGATTCTCCAACAAAATCCCAGACCCCAAAAGGGTTCCTCTACAAAGGGGGCAAGTCGAATTCGAGAGAAGCCAAGTGTCAATGCAATCAATGTGGAAAGCATGGCCACACGCAGGAAGCAACCTCAGCTTGTCCTCGTCAGAAAACTCACACAGACAAACTGCACAATCAAATGGCTCCTCCTTTGAACCAACAATGTCTCTGCAGAAGAACACGGGGAGAGAATCAATGGCGGCTTGATCGAGGCCCGAATCGTGAAGCCGAAAGAGCTGCTGAAGCTGCCTTTGGATAGCTCGAGAGCCAGAGGTTTCTGGGTATCTATTGGAATGGAAGATTGAGGACGAAGATGACGTTTTTGTGAGACATCTCCAAAGCAAATGAGCAAACCCATAGATGAAAAACATAACAGCTACAATTACTATAACTAGAAGAAGCACTGGACTGATACTGCCAATAGATGATGAAGAAGAAGATGGTATTGGTGGGGATATCAATGAGGGGGGTGGATATATCAAATTACCATCTTTTTGCTCCAATCCATGGAGTTTTCTAGACATCTTAGGAGATGGGTTTTGCTCGAAACAAAGTACTCTTTCTGGGTTCCTCAGATTAGACCTGGAAAGGGTGAGCAAAGTACTCAAATCTAGAAGTACGAATGCAAGCTGATAAGAAATCTAATCAAATTAATTACTCGTATGTGTGAAGAGATAATGTTGTTTTGTGGAAAATTGAGAGGATTAAAATTGGTTGACGAAGAATTATTGAGCTGGTAGAATTGGAATGGAAAGGACCTACCTTTGGATGTGGAGGGTGCGAATGGAGACCAGAACTAGAAACTGATGAGGGTTTTTGGTTGGTGATGATGGGGTCTGGACGGTCTGATTTGAATTATTTTTGCGCCACAGAAGTGTCAGAAGGAAGACCGGCAGAGTGATGCGTGAAGTGTGTTGTCAAGAATGAAAACGCCACAGGCTCTTTGGCCCATTGTGATACAGAAGACACTTCTTAACTTTCAATTTTTCTTGAGCAACTACAATATTTAACTCTTGGATATGATTTAAGTTTAAGGTGTTGGATCAAATCTAATCATCAAATATGTGTTGGTAGCTTAAGTTATTAGATTAATTATAACGGCTAAATATGTGTCGGCAATGAATATCTGTAAGTACTCAAGAAAAATCAAAACTCTACAAGGCCTAGAATCACAAGACTAACAACCGAAAAAGTCTTGGATGAAGAAGCCCGACCACATCATTCTTGCGAAAATCCCTCTTTCTTGTGAGATCGCACAAAGATGAGGTTGGGCTGCCCGTCCAAAATTTTCTTTTAGTAGCTTACAGTTTTCCATAATGCAATACTTGCATGAAATGAAATTTTATTCTCTATCTCTCGTCACGTGACATGCGATAGGCAAGTTTTTTTCTATAAATTACTAAGCTGATGAACTAAAAGTGTAGGGCACCATCCCAGACAAACAAAAAAAAAGCATTAGACTTGTCTCTCTCATATGTATGGTGATATAGACCTATGCCACATAAATTTTAAAAAGCTGAAGGAGGTCCATCAACCACTCAGTTTTGATTGCCCAAAAGTGACCAGTGTGACTTCTTTTTTAATCCATCAATGATGATCCTCCCTGCTAATCAGGCAATTTTCCATCAATCCTGGCATGAAACTCTGAATGATCTACCACTGTAAATATGAAGTGGGTAAGTAAAAACAGTAGGTAAAAAGTCATGTACCCATGCAAATCCTTCACCTTACTGTACTGGGTCTGAGCCCCAATAACCAAACAAGCTTTTCCTGGCTTTGAAATGATGACAAAACAGAAGTCTCAGAGGTTGGACAAAATCAAATGGTAGGGTTACATTTGCTTTTCCTGGCAATTATTAACACCTAATCATATCCATGATTGTATCCACTAAACACAGGTGATTATGGCTAATCATGTTTTTGGAATGCTACCTCTATTGGTTTGACTAATTTTGTCTGATGTTAATTGATAACCACTTAGCAAGCAGGTCAGAGTAGAGATTCTAGAGTTTTTCTTGCATCATAATGTGATGAAAGAGATAGACACATAATTATATACAGTTAGTTATGGAACATAATGTTGAGTATCTCACATCGGTGAGGGAAAGAAAGAAAAAAGAGTTTAAATATAATTACCTTACTCCAACTAACACTAATATTTTTTGTGATAAAACCTTACACCTAATGGATTTGGTAGGTGGTAATTACGAAGTTGATGACGTTGTTGTTGATAGTGGGACCCTCGGCCCGTCTCTCTGAAAATTCTACATGGTATCAGAGTCAGGGGACGAGCCTGTATTGCCATGTGATTGGGTGGGTCCCCTTTAGGCCTTATGTGATAAAACCTCACATTTAACTGATTGGGCAGATAGTAATTACCAAGTTAAGGACAATATCGGTGTTGTTAGAAATAGGATCCTCGGCCCGTGTCTCTAAAAATTCTACATACATTTTCTCCGGCCAACATGTTTTATTACGCATTATGATAATGGTGTGAGACTCTTATTTTATCATGTAATCTAACAATCATATAAGGTAGAGGGGTTGTACATTGTATGACACATATTCAGACATTTAGGACTCCCCGTGGAATCCGGATCCTTTTTGTGAGGATCTCAAGAATTCGTGAATTATATCTGTTCATCATACATCGCTGACCACATGATGTACGATGAACGAATACAATTTACGAATCCCCAGCATCCAAACCAAAAGGATCCGGAGAGGATCCTGTTGGGCCGTTGGCTCCCGGTGGATATTGAATCAGTCCATTTTGTTTTACCTTTCGGTCTATACAGTGACTCCATCTCCCCGTGTTAGAATTTTCTCATCACAAAGACGAGGTCAATAACAATATCATCATCTAATAACCCCAAAACAAACACGTTTGAAATCAAATTCATCCAACAAGTGAGCTGCAACTTTTGAAATGTTTTCTTTTTTATGGATCAGAAGACACAGATCTCTCCTCCTCCTCTTTGATCGACTTGATCATCGCCGAAACTCGACTCATACTTGGCCTCTCATTTATGCACTGCATTGCTACCTGCAACAATTTCACCATCCTTTCTTCACTTGCACCTTCTTGGATCAAAGCCTCGTCGAAAACTTCGACAGTCCACTCCTCACTAACTACCGAGTGCACCCACCTGGGCAAATCCAAGCCGTTTTGCTGCACCAGCTTCCCTGTCAGAAGCTCAAGAAGTATCACACCAAATCCATAGACATCACCCTTGAACGTGCTTCCTGCATGGCCAGCATTCGAACTTTCAATCCCGCTGTTTGGCGAAAGGTGTGACTTGTCTTGATTTTCGATCTCCATTATTCCGTATTCACTGATGCAGGGCTCCATGTACATGTTGAACAAAATGTTCATGGACTTTAGGTTGCCATGAGCAATGCCATGTTCATGTAGCTCTTGGTGCATGAATGCCAATGACTCGGCTATGATTTCTGCAACACTTAGTCTGCTTCCCCAGTCAAATATTTGTCCATTTGAAGATCCTGTGTGACACCGAAAAATCATGAGCAATTCGATTAAATTTACTTTATTGATCGTAAACAAAAATACGTGCGGTAAGAAAAGCCTATTCACAGGCATTTCAGAGCGTGTGGAGAGGATAGTACAATAACCAGTTATCTTTTAGGAAATTTCACGTCCCCAAGCCTTAGGATTTGAGATATATAAGTAGCGAAAAATTGATCACATCGAGCTTAGCTTACCATGAAGAAGGTTAAAGAGACTGCCATTAGGCTGATACTCATAAACCAAGAGCTTCTCTTGTCTGGAACAGTAGAATGCAACAGCTGGCAAGACATTTCGACACTTAACCTGATCGATTTGTGTCAACCGAGTCTTGAATTTTTCCCTCGAAATCCCACTGTTCCTGATCCTCTTCACAACCAAGTTAACCCCTCGATCAAGCATGATTCTGTAGAGGCTTCCATTCTTCCCTCTGACAAGCAATTCAGCAGGAGCTCGGAGCAATTCCTCGAAACTCAACCCCCTCAGCAATGGACTTGTGAGAACTACGAGCGGTGGAGCCATTCCGCTTTCAACGGATGATAACGAGTACTCTGCCATCTTATGACCACCACCAGCCATCAACTCACCAGAAGAAATAGTGGTGCTACGCACAGTGCTAGCAGCATCATTCGCCGAGATCTTTTTATTTCCGCCCTTTTCTTTGTCTTCTCTGATCTTTTTTATGGCAAGTTTAAAGAGAAAGAAGCAAACAAAAACCAGGCCAAGAACTATGCATACTGAGAAGAGTAACAGCTTTTCGGATGAGGACTTTTTCGATTTCTTTGGCATTACGGAAGTTGGTATTGCAGGAGGGCAGGCATTTTGCAGTGGCATTCCACACAGCTTAGGATTACCCGAAAAGCTATCTTTTCCGAATAGGCCATTGACATCAGGGATAGGGCCACTGAAGTTGTTGTTGGAGACATTGAATTCCTTGAGGTTGAAGAAATCAAAATCCGGGATTTGCCCATCAAGCCGGTTGTTCTGAGCAAGGAAAGATATCAACCCTGAAATCTTTGCGAGATTAGGAAGCACACCATTGAAGTTGTTGTTGGAGATATCAACCCTTTTCAGATTATTCAAATGCGAGAGAGACTCCGGAAGCTCACCCGAAAAGTGGTTCCCACTTATGTACAAGTGAGTTAAATCTTTGCAATTTCCAACGTCATCTGAGAGCAGACCAGTTATGTTGTTGTTCTTCAGGCTCACAACACCAACAGACTTCACCATGCAGAGAGAGTTTGCATTAAGAACTCCCGTTAAATTCGAGGTTTCGAGGACTATTTTCTTGACAGAATTCTTTCTGTCACACGTCACACCTTCCCATTTATCTATGCAAGGATCCGAGCTCATGTTCCAACCCCAATTTCCGTCTCTGGGCGCTGCATTGGCCGGTGAGAGTTTGTCCATGAATTGCACCAGGGCTTGCTTGATCTGAGTCAACTCTTGATCTTCTGAATCCGCCATCGGAAAGATAACGAGAAGGATCAAAATGGCGAGTGCCCAAATGGAAATCCGATCCATTTTTCTTGTTTTTTTTATGTATAAATTAGGGTCTTTTTTTGTGTGGGAAATAAATGGCTCTGAGATTTGGTGTATCCTCCTTATGAAGTGAGATTCATTGATTGAAATTGCAAGAACAAGAAGAAAGGAACAAATGGAAATGTTGAAGTTTGTTGATGGAATCACTTGGTGCCAATTGGATGAACACTGACAGAGAGTTTGAAAATTTCTGTGTGTGTTTGTAAGGCTCATAACAAATTGCACTAAAGTCTCTACCAATTTTAAAAAGAATATTTGCCGGCAGTTTTAAACGGTCAATTCTTTTATGGCATGTCTTTTTCAATAGCCTTCCTAGAAAGAACACGGTTATTTGTACTTGCTTGCAAATCACAGTACTGTTCGGACACATGTAAATATCACTACTCAGTCAAGATCCTCACCAGATCTCTGTGTCCATAGCTCAAGACTTGGAAATTCGGGCCGTTGAAGAGAGAGAGAGAGAGAGAGATTAGACTCTTGGTTTATGTAATGTGGGCCAATGGGATGAACTAGTTAGGACTAGAAGATTTAAAATAAGTAGTTTAAATCTCTAGATCTATCAGCTTCAGACACAGAAATCCAGAGAGGATCTCAATTACATCACTTATTAAAACCCGATCAAATGTTTATGCACATATCAAACTATCATTGTTTGTAATGTAGAATGATTTATTACATGTAAGGAGCCAAGTATTACCTTTTCCGGGATTAACGATGGTACCATGGTCATACTATTGACATATGTTAATCAAGTATTGTTTGTTATAGTGACTTGTAAAGACCCTCCAAATCGGATTACTTCCTTAATTTCTGAACTAGACAATACTAATTTCCAAGTGCCAAGGCTGCAACTTCAATTAGTTTTAATGTTGTTTTATAATTTGCTTAAATATAGGTATAAGATTGTGATTTGTGACCGACTAGGTTAAGTTGAAGACAAGTCAACCATGGATGAGCATGGCAAATGGCACATAAGGGCATCACTCTCCCTTATTGTGTTGCCTCCGTTGTTCCCACCCCTTCTCCTCCGTCGACACAACTCCGTCACCTCTGTCGACTCCGCCCCCAACTCGTCCCCTTGTTTGTCTTGGTGTTTGATCATAAATATTAAATGGACAGGTGTTGCAATAGTATTGAGTCACGTAATAGGTCGTATATTTTAGAAATGATGTGTATCCAAGTATAGTCATTTCTATTTTATACACGCGATGAGAGTGGAGCCAAACACAAAACCTATCCGAACACAAAATCTCGAGGGCAGATCCAAACAGAGAACCTCAAGTTCTTCATAGACAACGTTACTTAACTAGTCCCCAGAGTAAATCAAATATTATTTTTCGACCAAAACAAACGTTATACATTTTGCTTGTTATGCTTTTGTTCGTCTACATGCATCTCAAGGAATTTGAAAGAAACACAAAAAATAGTTGTCTGGATCATTTCTACATGTTCATCATTCAATGTGCTTCTTCATAACATTAAAATAGTTCAGTAACCAACAACAGAAGTAGATTATTCGACACAATTCATAATTTTTACAAGAAATTTTAATCTAGTCGTACAAATATCGGTAGTAAACATAATTCAAATCGTACGCGAGTAACGGGGGATTATAATGTTTCCCCACTGCACCTGCAGTTCACTATGGGTCTGCATGTCCAGCAATATCATCGTCGCTTGAATTGCTTTCCTCATCGCTAATGTTCTCATCGCTCTCCTCGTCTGGTGTTGTATTGGTAATGTGCTCCTTCTTTGCATATCGCTCACAGTACTCTGTCCACAAATCACATTGGAAAAATGTAAACAGAAAACTTTACATGATAAAAATCCCACGAGAATATAGAAGATTTTCTCCCTAGCTTATGCTGTGTGAGCAACCAAGGAAGAATAGCTTCTAAGTTCTAAAAATACTCCGTGTAACATCTTCGAAGCTGAAGGAACTAACTTACTATGAAAATTCAGTGGAATCTTGTAAGCAAGTATTAGTCCGAAAGCAATGAACAAGGCAGCACAGATAGACTAGTAATTAGTGAAGTCATGGTCCAGAAGTCACACTCACAGCTACGAGACAATATTGGGATTCCAACTCCAGACACGGTCAAAGGAACCAAGAAAAAGTAGGGAGGGTATGGAACTATCCAATTACAATCAAGAGCTCTTTTCACACATACGCTCATCTTTGGAAGGTCCATCTCCTAATATCCCTATGTTATTTGTGAGAGAGTTTGCGGTGAAGTTTCAAAAATTTAAGCATCGTTTTTTCTTAGTTTAAGCATATTACTGAAAGGAAGGTATATTAATTGCAGATGAAGTTTTACCTTTGACCTTCTGATCGTAGAGTTTTCGGTCCTTCATCATCAATGATGCTGCATCACCATTGAGTGGATCTGAAGGATTTGGATAAAGCAACAGTTGTGGAAGGAAAACTTCAAAAACGTTTAAAAGGTCTGCATCAGGAAGAAACATCACCACATATGTGAGAAATCCAAGAAAAACCAAATGAAGACAGGAAAAAGAAAAATGAAACAGAATAGAACCGCGAAACATCACCGGCTCATGGAAGAGAGTATAATGACACAAAACCAACACTTCAGCAGTGTATTGGAAAACAAGAGTCGGAATTTTTACTAAAATGGGATGATAATTACCAAACATTGGACTCCATGATTGGTTAATTACATCTAAGCAGACAGAACCAGATCTGCAATTAAGGGGGGAAAAAACAGTCAGTACATACAAGTTAATAACCAATAAACAATTACTCAAACTCCTGCTGCCTGCAAAAGAAATAAATTAGAAACTATGTTTTCAAAACCACAGACTTATTCAAGCATTTGATAATCAACAGCAGTATTACAGCAAATTTCCAAATAAACTTATACTTCCGCCTTTTTTAGACCCAATCTGCAGGCGTGCCACAGGTAGCAATAATTAAAAGTTCGTACAGAATAATTAAATTGGATGAAATGTGAGGTGAAATGTATTAAAAGTGTGAGGCGTGGGCAAGGCGTCCAAGGGATAGCCCAGCCTAGGCGTGAGGCGAAGCCTCACGGGACCTATATTTTTTAATATATACATTGAGCGTACACATATATTATATTAAAAAAAAAGAAGATTATTAATCAATAATCACCCTGAGCACACACATTATAAATACATATACACACACACATATATACACACACATATATTCTATATATATACATATTATATATATATATATAATAAAGGATGAAAAGCACAATGAGCACACATATAACAATGCACACAGACGGCACCTCCATTATATAAAAAATTAAAATCAGAAAACAAGGCAGAGAGATGATAGTGCAAGGAAGAGGTACGAGGTAGTTAAAACCCTACCCAAAATTTGGGTTTGGGAGTGTTAAAAACAAAAAAAAAAAAAGGATCCTGAGGCACGCCTAGGCGGCCCCGGCAGTGCCTTCCGCCGCCTAGGTAGCTCCGGCAACGCCTTCCGCCCACTCCCTCAAAACAGAGGCGGCAACCCTCAAGCCCAGCCTCACAGGACGCCTAGGCGCGCCCTAAGGCGAGCCTTTTAAAACATTGAAATTGATCCTAAAACTGAAGAATACTTACAGCTCATCAACATTCGGGTGGAAAATCTTGTTCATGAAGCCAATAGATGGAGATTTATATGGATAAGCATCAGGAAGCTCAACACGGATTTTCCAAACCCCGCCTTCATAAAGGCCTGCAACCACATCATCACATAGAGATTATAATTTACCAAAAGAATGACATATAAAACAATGCCAAAAGCCTCAGCTGATAAAAAGCCTAGTGGAAATATAAGAAGCAAAACACATTTCTGATCTAAGAGTAAACTGCAATAATGTTACCACAAGGCAAACAAAGATGAAAAACTTTCCAAAGTTGAGTGATCGTTACAAAGACAGGTCCGATACCAAATTCAGTTAAACGTGCCTAATGCCCCTACATATAAACACATATGAAATTCTATGCAATGAAGGCGTATAAGCAGGGGTGTCAGACATTACTTTCTTTTGGACCATTGAATTCCACATTGAATTCATTTAGCCCATCGTTTATTGTCTCCACATTATAGTCACTCATCATCCTGAAAATCATTGAGAAAAGAAAGGAAAACAAAAGCATTAGAAATAGTGTTCCAAACTTTATATCATACCAGAGATGAAGTTAGCAACCTGATTCTACATCTACCAAAGAGACTGTAGATACCCATTTGGTAAACCAAAGGGAGAAATCCAACCTTAAGAAACACAGAATGCTAAGGTTAGAGGTATTATAGTAACAAACAACTTACAACTTCATGACATCCATCTCTCTCCGCTTGCTTGGAGAAGACATCTTAGCTTATTACAATTAAATTCCCAAACCTGTCACAAGAATACTACAGTAATCAACTTTTCAAGGAAATAAAATTCAAAGAAATTAAAGAACCATAGGGTCTGGTGGGTTAGCCAGATATACTGTATAATGGTTGAAACTAAAACAGTCTAATAGACAAGAAAAAGGGTACACTGACCTTCCAGAAATCAACAAGAATCGCAAAAATAAAGGGTGATGTAGAAGCAGAAGTAAAAAAAAACATGAGATTTTACGCGATGTCCAAAATCAAGGTAAACATATATATGTAGATTACATAAACAAAATCAGTGATACAATCTGAAGAAGTTAAAAGTCTGCTTAAACGGGGAACTATTCTTCACAAACCATGACCATTGAAGAAACAGACCTATGTTACATTATTAATCATACCAGCCTATATATGTAGTAGTGCGTTTTGTTAGAGACTTTTATACTCGTTGGATGATGCAGCAGAAAGAAAGCCACCTCAATTAAAACTAACAGTGTCTCCGTGCATTAGTTCAACAGTACCAATCAACAGGACAAAGTAGAAAAATAAAAAATGATATTAGAGATTAGATTTCCACTAGTGCAACTTAAGGGTCAGAGGACCATCTTGCGGATGTCAGGTAAAGCTTGTCAATACACCAACTGCCTGTGAACTAGCAGCATATCCTACAAAACTAAACCACCGAGTCGAAAGCCTTCAAAGACTACTTTTTTGAAGTAATTTAAACAAGTTTTTTGTTACATATACCAACACCAAATTAGCTCATAGTATGACAATGACATCAGATTGCAGAATCTAAATGCATTGCCTATGCCTCGCCACCAAGTACAAACTAAGACCTCTCCTTAAAATGGTATTTGCCTCCCCTAAAGTTGGACCACAACCATAACAAGCTACCATCAAACTGACTAGCTCAACTTGGATAGTAAGTCCCTAAACAAAAAGCCAAAAGCTCAGTTCCTCGCAATTCGATATACTACATTGCCAAGCTAACATATTTTATCATCCGAAAGCTTGTTAATGCAAGCATACTTATGGGAAATCTTGGAAGATCACACTCATGGGGGGATTAAATTTTAAAATTCAGCCATCACAATCTGATAAGACAAAATGCAATGCCACTGTTTTCTGCACAGAATAATGAAGATACAAACTTTGAGCAATGATGGGATTCCAAAATTTCTTCTTTCCAAATTATTAGACATACCCAGTGACGCATACAACCCCCTCCAAAAATTTCACCAAAAAATTTCATTAAAATAGAAAAGATTTTGTGAATCAATTTCATAAGTGCTTGTGAAGTCTAACAATTAAAAGAAAGCTGAAATATTTTGAAGATCTAAGACCTACCCAGAAAACCATATACAAAGAAAAGAGAAACAGTTTTGTTCCTTGAGATTTTCAATGAAAAATAAAAATATAATTAAAAATATAATTAAAAAAATAGCGAGAGAGGATCGGAACTGGGTATCTTACACGAGTTACTTATTTAACGGGGCGACCCTTTTCTTGTCTGGTTGAAGATTTTCCCGAGAACCAAACAGAAAATTGAGAAAATGTGGAATTGGAGAAGAAACTACGGGTAGGGGCAGAGGGAGGAGGTGGAGAGTGAGAGAAGGAGAGAGTTGGAGGTGGGGTGAATGTCGACACGCACGTGTTCAAATGATAGTTTTATTACGTGGCAAGCAAGACTTTTTTTTTTTTAAATGACAACTGGTGGCAAACCACGTTTATTCATCATTTTCGGAAAACGGAAAGACTCATAGAAGCATTTCAGTCTTCCCTAACCACAAGCAATACTTGAGGTGGTCTCAAATTAAAATTTTATTTTGTTGTTGCAAATATAAATTTGAGTGATAATCACAGAGTAAAATATAAATGACCAGTTATAATGGTAAACCCAAAAACTAATTATGGTATACCGTTGTAGTAATTTATTTATTTATTTTTCTTTGTTCATTGAACTATAACATTTTATTTATATGGACCGTTTTAATCACTAATTCTCTATGTTACTATTATTAATTTTTGGCAAAACTATTATTAGTTTTTGTTGAAAATATTTTGTTAAAATAGTGGGATGTGCATTTCCATTTTTTTTTTTTAAATAACTCCTTAGTTAATCAAATAATTGAATGAAACCAATTATTGATTTTACTTTAATCACCCCCGGGTGGCCTAGTGGCTGTGAACAAGTTTCAGACCCGCATTCCACATAACACGTCTTGGTTCAATTCTTGACACTAGCTAACCACATGATGTGGCAAATAAAGGTTGAAATGTCTATGTAAATCTTCTCGACCACCTCAAAGGTAATACGATGTGGCAAAACCACCAACTGGTCATTGTTTGAAGAAGGAAAGAAAAAATGCAATTGCCAAAAGTTTTCACATCCTCAAGTTTACATCAAGCATCCAACGCGTTCAATATCCTAGTGGATTAAGTGTTGAGTTTCAACTCGTGTCTCGGGTTCGAAAACTCCTTTCCACTAAATCAATATAATAGTTTCGAACCCTCTCCTCTCCTCTACTCTTCTCTTATCCTTAAGGTTGAAAATCGAATCATAGACCGAAACCCAAACAGTGCTACATGCGTACACCACTCGCGTGACAAACGAGCCGTGATTAAATCATTGATATCATTTAGTACCAGCAGCAATATGTGTGTTACTTATTTAGCGCAAGCTATGCAACTCACGTAAACCTAATTTCGCTTCAACATGAATGAAACAACAATGTAATCGCAATCATGAACGAAAATAATAGAAGAAAACGATTTAACTCGATTTTTTCCAAGGATTCTCCCCGTAGTAGTATGCACTGCCAACCATAAGAGCCACTGTGGCACCCTGGACAACGACACGAGCTCTCATTAGCTTCTGCCCCAACTGAGAATTGCCTTGCCGGAAACTGATTAAGCCGGCGGTGAGCACGCCAGCGGTCAACATCGCCCCTGAAATGTTTAGTTCTAAACACTTAACCAAAATGAATCTCATTTTAACTAATAAAAGCAACACAAATCACAGCTCTAACACTAGGAAGTAATCTGCAGGAAGACGGACAAGGAAGCAGAAAGCAAACCAATTTTGGCAGCAATTACGAAAATGTCACAATTACGCATTTATCGCTTGAAACCATGCTCAAAAGAAATCATTTTTCTTTCTTTTTAAATCAAGTTCAAAGGAAAACTGAAAACAAAAGACGATCCAATAGCTCTGCGACTTAAGAATACACTTGAACCGGACTTCCTAACTATGACTCATCCTCGTCTTCCCCAAGCTGAAAGGTCCCTCGAAAGCCTAAGATCCCAATGCATCTCAGTCTTTTACCCACACCACAAAATCCAGCATACACACAGCTCTAATTCATCTCTACTACCACAGATTTCTAGGACCTGAGTGTCTTCAATCCCGCAAACTAAGTAGCCTCTCTCAATGGCACCCTTTTCGGATTCTCTTAAAATTTCCCATAATATCTCGTTTGTATGATAAACAATGGTCTACACCTGATTGAACATCCAGTTCCGACTACACTAAAACCGCCAGTCTCATAGCTAACCTTCACTCGGTCAGCACACAGCACCTAACAAGGGAACGGTATCATGTCAAAATAACAAACTTCCTCGCATCTCGACAAGACGTTGCCACATTGTCAAATGACGGCAATGTCATATTTACTAATCATCGTCATTGTCAAACTTAGACGTTGCCACTGCACCGGATACCTAGTAAATTGCCGGAAGTCTTCTCCAAATTCACATACAGGATACAGCACACAGAATTCACGCGAGAAGATTGAAATTAAACTATACACTATATTTTATCCAAATGGCCAACAATTCGAAAAACCAGACTAAAGTAGCTCCTACTTTAACTTCCACTAACCTAACCCAGATAAGAATTAGCCCTAATTTCCACTAGCCTCTCAGCTGGAGCAATGAAGTTCAAATTAAACTTCGAAATATATAATTTATATATTTCGAAATTTAATAATAAATTAGGGAGTTTTAACAAAACACTCTCAGTATTGTTCACTTTTAACGAAAAACCACACTTTTACCATTTCTTGGTACTATTTACTACACCTTTATTTGTCATTTTTTTCTTAAAACTAATTTTTTTTTTTTTAACTTTTCATTAATTTTCCTAATAAATTAACCAAGGAAGAAGCTTCACAAATACCCTTTCATCAAAATCTTATTATCCCAAAAATTAATAAGCTTTTCCAAATTATTAGTTCTATAAAATCCCAAATCCACCAAAAATTCAAACAAGCACGAAACTTTACGATCACATAAGCATACCCCAACTCAAATCAAACCTCAAAAATTGAACAAAACAATCACAGAAAACAAATTGTAGCAAAATAGTGAAGGAATCGAAGTGGGAAGTTACCAACTGGTACCCAAGGGTTCCGGACCCGCTTCTTCTCCTCGTAGAATACTTCTAACGTGGGGTCGACCTCACTCATCTTCTCCATACACAGAACGTGAGAATTTCAGACAATGGTCAAATCAATTTGGGATCGCGAACCCGAAATTGGAAACCAGAAGAAGGAGAAGAACATGTAAGCAGGGACTGAGAGAAAGCGGAGGAAAATGGAATTGGAAGTAGTGGTGGTGGTGAATGCGGGTCGGTGGCGGTAAATGTGCGTCGGATTCGCGGGTTATTGGAGTTAGAGCCTGAGCCCGATTGATAGCAACCCATGTAGATCCGCCCAACTCATGCCTAGGCCCAAATAGGGCCCACGTCAAAGCACAAAAGTGTTTTACTTTTTACTCAAAGAAAATAACTTCTTTTTTTTTTATGTTATTTTTTGTTATTTGATCTTTTTCACTTTAGTTGATTTAATGGTCGGAAATTTGGAGTAGTGTTTGGAACCTTTTTTTCGACGTTTAGGCACCAAAATTATTTTTGGTGTGATTGTACCACCGTTGTTAATTTTAATTGTGAATTTCATTAATCATGTTACGTAAGGCGTAAAAATAATTAAATATTTGACTGCTTCATTTTATGTTAGGTGGACGATTTTCAAATAAGAATTGTTTTTACTAAGGTTCGTGAACACAACAAAAGTAAATTGTAATTTTGTTGTGCTATCGAATGTTTACCAATCCTATACTTACATGTAGTCGGGGGGTTATGAAGTGGAAAGTAGTTTACATAACACAAGTATATTGTTATAGAACATTATTTAATAATAATATAATATTATGTAAAAATAAACTTATACATGTAGTCATAATATTAATGTGAAACGTCATAATTTTATCATGCATATTGTTCTCGTGATATAACTGCCTCTAAAAATATAACCCCATGAACCCACTTATAATAAGGAAATTTTTTCACGAAATTTGGGTGAAAATTAAAAGAGGTAGTAGTGGTAGTAGTACTACATTTAAGAGGAATTTGCACCAATACTATCTGGACTTTTCATGGTGTGCATATTTACCACTTGAACTTTTAATTTTTTTTTATTACCACCTAAACTTTGTATTATGTTGCAATGTACGTCTGCTTTTAAATTATTTTTTTTACTACCACCTGAATTTGTTTTTTTATTACACTCTTCAACTCAACAACATCAAACCCTCACTCTCTCATTGTGGTATTGAATTCAGATTTGTGGAGTATAGCTTGGAGATATCATTGGGGGGGGGGGGG
>JADOBS010303160.1:0-16996 GCA_015708375.1 Cydonia oblonga
TATTTTTCGTATCGAGGTATACGGTATATTTTTGTAGTATAAAAAAAGCAAGGCAAACAAAGTATGTATTTTGAATATCAAACTTGTAATTTACGAAAGTTGAATTTGTAAGTAGGGAGAGACCTACTTGTTCACATATTATTCATACATGGTCAAACGAAGAGTAACTGAAGAGATGAGGTAGACGTAAGCATTTTTAGGGCGGTCTATAAAATTAGAATCATATGAATGATAAATTGTATTTAGTTTATGTTGAAGATTGAAATTAAACAATTGTGTCTGGTTTAAGTAGAATATGGATTTTTTTATATAATTTTTTTATTGCAAATGATATTCTATATTTAAGGAGGGGGGGTTAATTACATTAACACCCTCTGAGGTTTATCGTGTTTTCACAAAACCCCCTCATGTTTGAAACATAACACTAACACCCCTTGATGTTCTAATTCACTTTCACATAACCCCTTTAGAGCTAACATCACCTTAAAATAATTTCTTAAAGGCAATTTTACCCTAATTATTAATTACTTTATGAAAAATTCTATTTTCAATTTTTATTTTTAAATTTTTATGGTTAATGTATGTTTTTGAAGTTCAACAAAAAAAAATTATTTTCTTTATATTGGTTATTATTATATGTATTTTTAAAAAGCCTTTTTATTTTTTAAAGTAATTAATAGTGGGGCAAATTTGTTTTTAAGAAATTATTTTAAGGTGATGTTAGCCCTAAAGAGGTTATGTGAAAGTAAATTAGAACTTCAAGGGGTGTTAGTGTTATATTTCAAATGTGAAGGGGTTTTGTGAAGACACGATAAATATCAGGAGGAGTTAGTGTAATTAACCCATTGAAGGGGAGATGGGAGGATTCGAAAAGTTGAAGAATAAGGCCTTGAACACCATGGCAATCTGCCACTTGTAAAGTAGAATGTGAATTTCTCTGTTTCACATTAATTGTCTTTAAATTTTAAAAGAATAAAATTTATAACCTTTTAATATTATGCCAAAAAAAAAATCCTTTCAATATATCCTGAAAAATGACCCGTATAGTTGCCTCCTTGATTATATTTATTTCAAGTAAAATCCAAAATAATTTTTTTTGAATAAATTTAGGTTAATTTTTTTTCAAAAAAAAATTATGTGGATTATCATAATTTAATTTTATGAACATTTTAGCCTAAAAATATTTAGATTCTAATAAAAGTTGAAAATTCACTAAACCACCAATCCCATGAAACATGTATTTATAAAGTTTATGGGTGACCTTTTGATTTAAATACTTTTTTTATTGTTTTAGCTTTTGAATTTAATATTGAAACATTAAATTTTTTTTACCGATATATTGATTATATTTTATCTCAGCCATTGAATTTTATGTAATTAAAATTACATATGTTTGAATTTGGACATTTAGATTAACCAACAGTCTAATAATTAAAATTGTCCCAAAAAAATGACATTGGGCTCGTTTTGTGTGGCCAACATTCTCGACGAATCCCACATCTTGTCAGCCTTTCTCACATGTTGATGTATTATCTTGCTGCGATCTCTACTTTTCTATGGGCGTAAGGTGGGCCAGCCTTTTAACTCTAGATGGAATTCTGAGTTAAATTTGCCCAAATTATATGTTTTAACCTAAATATATTTTAGGCCAACCATTAAAAAATGATTGTATTAGTTTAAAATTTTTAGATTTTAACTTAGAGATATCTTAAAGGCACTTTATTCATCGAAAGAGAACGGGTCGGATTACCCAACGGGTTGTCGGCTTTCCACCGCCGCTGAAGAAAAGCGTAAAAAATAATGAAATTGGGGGCGTAATATAATTTGGAGAAGTGGGAGAGAATCAGGGTTAGTTGGTTTCGGTGGCAAAATTAAAGATTGCGTGGATGGTCCGATCGCATGGCCTCTTTACCTCCTCCCCTCGAGACTCACCTTCCTCTCTCGCCTGACCCAGGTCAGTCTTCTCCAGTCCAATCCAATCCAATTTCCCCAATTCCCATTTTTCAATTTTTATTACAAGTTTCGTGCGCCTTTATTTTTATGTTTTTTTTCTTTCGATTTTGGTCTGTTTGTTTGCTGGGAAAATGCGGGAAAGCAAAAATATATGCAAAATGTTGAATCTTTGGATGATTGTCTTCAATATCCGTGTTGCCCCAAATATTTGTGAAGTGGGTTTTATGAATTTGAACTAAATTTGATTTCTTTTTGTTTCATTTCACCTGAAAATTAACTGTTTTTTGGGTGGACTGCAGGTGAAAAACCCCTAAATCATGAAACCCAGTTGCCAATGGCTCCTATTCATGTAGTTACTCGTGCATCTCAGCTGCCTGCTGAGTTCTTGGAGCCATCAGCTGAAAGACCATTGGTCATTGGTTTCGATTGCGAGGGAGTTGACCTGTGTCGCCATGGAACTCTCTGTATTATGCAGGTATGTCAAATTGATATTTTCTCTGTAATTTTATGGATTTGGTATCAGC
Organism: Cydonia oblonga; assembly: GCA_015708375.1. Lineage (NCBI taxonomy): Eukaryota > Viridiplantae > Streptophyta > Magnoliopsida > Rosales > Rosaceae > Cydonia > Cydonia oblonga. Next base: position 2,478 of record JADOBS010303160.1, read on the forward strand.
TTCGACTTTGGGTCCAACCAACCTCATTTATTAGCTGTTTGTCTAATCTAAGCAAGGCATTTAGGGCCCGTTTGGAAATGCTTCTGTAGGAACCACTTTTGCTTCTATACGTTTACACTTGAAGTGCTTTCATTAGAGGCAAGTTGAAATTTTATTAAAATTCCAAATGCTTGCTGAAAAAAACAATTGGAAGTTATCTGGAAAAGCACGTAGCACGTGCTTCTCCAGAAGATGCTTATATGACTACGAAGCGCTTTTAAGCTTTTTTGCTAATAACCTACTTCAAAAAAGTAAGTAAATAAAAAAACTAAGAGAAACAGTTCATCGCTTCCCAAATTGGTTGTCCTTTTGCTTTCTGATTAGATTTCTTGGATTTGAATGTATTTTTTTTTTATCGGAAGTATATAATGAAGGCAATCTCTTGTATGTAATTTTCTGCTATTTTAATATACTGGAAGTGTTTGTTTCTGCCAGCTTGCATTCCCAAATGCTATATATCTGGTTGATGCCATTCAGGGAGGGGTGACGCTTATCAATGCCTGTAAGCCTGCACTTGAGTCTCCTTACATCACCAAAGTCATTCATGACTGCAAACGAGATAGTGAGGTCTCTGATCGGTTTCCCAGCTTGTACCTTTTTGTAATAAGACATTTTATTGCCGGTATTGAATTTTGTTTTATTTTTACAGGCCTTGTACTTTCAGTTTGGCATCAAGTTGAACAATGTTGTAGATACCCAGGTGAGCATCCTTTATCACTTGTCAGAAATTTCTATGTATTTTTCGATTTGAAATCTAACATAAAAAGAATCCTTGTCCGTCCTTAGACGGAGAGAAGTTTAATCTATGGGGACTAAATTTTGAGTTTGAGAACCTGTCCATAGTGGGCTGGCTTAGAATGGTACTGACATCACTTACAAATACATCTCTACATTCTCTGTGTTCTCGTTTGAATTTAACCTTTTCTGATATGTGGCTTGCTTCTGTGGCCTTAATAATACTTCGAAACCACTTTTATTGAAGGTTGACCTGATAGTAGTGCTTCATCGACTCCTACTCTGTGCCTAGTCGACCTTTAACTTTCAAACATATGGTTTATCTTTGGTCCAATCTAATGATTGATATGATTCTTAATTGGATCTCTCTAGCTATCAATATTTGTTTGTTAGGCATGATGGTAGATTGAAAAATAATATAATTTTTGGCGTTCAGATTGCCTATTCACAGATAGAGGAGCAAGAAGGACGGAAAAGAGTGCTAGTTGATTATATATCATTCGTCAGCCTCCTTGCTGATCCACGCTATTGTGGTATTATATATTTTGTGGTATCCATTGAAGTTTTTGTTTTTTATCATATTTCCATATGCTTTCGGATTACATTGATTTGATGAAAATAGCTTATGCTTTTGTTTTCTAAGAGTTTCAAATTAATCATAAGAATAATTTGTTTGAAAGTTCATTCATCAAGTACTGCACCCAAGTATTTCATGTTATCTGATTACATTCAAAAGTTTTCGGGATGACAAAATTAGACATGGGGACATGATGAATTGGATTCTTAGGTTTTGATCTTCACACGATGGCTTCAGTTTTCACTTTAAGAGTCTAATTGCAGGAATATCTTATATTGAGAAGGAAGAAGTTCGTTTCCTCCTTACGCAGGTTAGTTTCAACATCATAACAATTGTTTTGGATTTCATTTATTATCTTTTTCTCCATCTTGATTTTCCATATAAAATACATTGAAGCTTAAGTCGGTGTGATGGTAGACGGGGAAAATGATTATGAGATTACAGCCTGATGAAAAAGGTTTCGAATGAAGTGGTTTGCACTTAGATTATCAACAACAGAGCATTGGCCATAACTTAAATTTGCATAGTTTGATTTTGAATAGTATAAACTTTACAACTATCTTATAGTCATATTACATTATTTTGAACTAGGGTCTTCTGTCAATGACATGTATTTAATATATGTACAGGATCCCAACTTTTGGACATACAGACCTTTATCTGAACAGATGGTCCGTGCAGCTGCAGATGATGTCCGCTTTCTTCTGCATATCTATTACAAGATGATGGAGAAATTGAATCAACAGTCATTATGGTATCTTGCAGTTCGTGGTGCTCTCTATTGCCGCTGTTTTTGCATCAGCGATAATAATTTTGCAGACTGGCCATCTCTACCCCCTATTCCAGGTCTTGAATCTTTTTCAATATGTATGCCACACAAGTAATACGTAAGACTTCAAAACGAGATGAAACATTGTGCATGCATATAACCTAGGTTCTCGGAAGCTGAATTCTATACAAGCTTAAAGGCTTAAAGCTATTATGTATTGCATTATTCAAATCCAATTAATTCTGCCACTAAAGTTTATGTGCATGTCATCCATCAATCAGTGTTCGTAATGTTAATTTTTGACAGATAAGAATCCTCCGTAGTTTGTTTATACAGTGTAATTTAATTGGATGCTAAATAGGATGTTATTTCTCCTAGCAGATAACCTAAAAGTGGAGGTTAATGCTCCGGAGGAAGAAATCCTTTCGGTCCTTGATGTTCCTCCGGGAAAGATGGGCCGTGTTATCGGGAGAAGAGGAGCTTCCATCTTGGCAATAAAAGAGTCTTGCAAGTACATTTCTCCCACTTCCCCTGTGTACCTCCATCTGTTTTCCGCTCTTCTCTCTATCGCCGCCTAATTATTATTTTACTGTTATGGATATTACAGTGCTGAAATTTTCATGGGAGGCAATAAGGGTCCGCCGCATAAGGTCAATCCAGTCCATCGAATCTACATAATGTAACAGTTTTTTCGAAGTAGTCGCATAGAACTAATCGAAGTTTGTGGGGGGTTTTTATCTGAATGTAGGTGTTTATCATAGGACCAGTGACGCAGGTGAGGAAAGCAGAAGCCATGGTAAGGGGGAGGATGATGGACGTGCAGTACTACTAGAAACAACAAACAAAAACATAACAAAAAACATGTATGATGATGTCCTCTTCAACCCTCCCTTTAAAATATAAAATAAAAATTATCTAATAATTCGGGCTCCTATTTTTTTTCTTTTTCTTTTCTGTTTTAAAAGCAAAGCTTTTTAGTCAAAATAGTCCACGGGGTTGTCATAACTCCTCGCATTAGTTTTATAAGTGATTCATGGGTTTATCTATCGTAAATCATTTTGGTCATTCGTAATAAATTTGTCAATGTTCTCGCTAAACTGTCACATACGACTATGTAGGTATTTTTGTCAAATCAATCCCTTCGCTTAACGACGATGTTGACAGATTTTTCACAAAATGATTAAAATGATTTATAGTGGAAGATCATGTGAAAGTCATCTCAGAGACTATTCTTTTTCTTGCTAAAAAGCCCAAAAGCAATTATGAGCAAAAATATTGTACCTATCGGCTACAAAAGCAGCCCAAACGTACTGGTCTGCTATCTAAGGACTGACATTCCCATCAATCCACAACCAAATCTCTCATCCCCCACCGATTCAATTGCATCTACCTTGCAGAGACACAAAAAATTAGAGAGTACGCAATCCAGCAAGGAAGGAGGCGCAGAAGATTGATTTGAGGAAGAGAATGGTGTTCTTGAAAAATGGAAGATTAGGAACCGCTAAAAATTTGTGACCAACTTTATTCGTTATATGTATAACTACACTTAAACATAGGCTCGATATCAAGGGGCGAGCATCCACTGGAATTTATATTAAAAGCGTTGAAACCATCTCGACTCAGGCTCAATGCATTCCTCAAATCATAGTATTCCCACTGATGATTACGAGCAAGACAAGCACGGCAAAACACACGACTTCCAATATTTTGGCCGAGCAGGATTAAAGAACATGCACGAAAAATGGCGGAAAATAACAAAATTACTTTTGGAATCCACCGTACTGGTATTGCTGGTTGCCGCCGCTGAGACTTGAGAAGAGGTCGTCACCTATTCCTTGTGAAGATGTGAACCCTGATTTTCCAAGACCAGTCCCCGAACCCATTGCTCTTCCCATGTAGTACGAAGTTGGGGGCCCTTTCTCCCTTTCGTCTGTTCCATCAGTTAAGCCACCCACAATCCCCACATCCGCCAGATTCACCTTCTTGGCTGCAAGCACATGAAGTGAATATGCAATTACAAAAAAACCAACCTAAATGTGTAAATTTGCGCACACAATTACTAAGGAACCAGAGATGTGCACCACTATCCCAAATTATTATACATAATACTTATGAAACACAACAGGCATTTTCCTAAGCAAGCACTAATAAAGATATAAACTCGTCACTTCAACGAGAAACCCACTCCAAACGTTTACCCAGTCAATCCACTAACCGAAGATGAAATAGACTCAAATCAATAATCCCTGGCTATGTATCATGATTACAGAAAACCTTAATCCTAACACGATCCAGACATTTATCACATTTTTTGATAAACCATAACGGCAATTTTTCTGAATCTCAATTCTCAACTCACACCTTGAACATTAAGCAAATTTTATTTCATGTGCAAACCAATAAATTATGCTATGGAAGGAAGTATGCTAGTTGACACGGATATACTTACGAGCAGATATATTGAGATCAATCAGTCCACGGCTAAGTGAATCGGCCCAAATGCCAGATTTCACTTGGAAATCCTTCTTGGGTGGAGTCTTCGAATCTGATAAAGATTGTTTCCCCATATTAGTGTGGCTGCCGTCATTGACAGAACTTTGGGAAGGTTCTGAAGCTGCTGAATCAGAATGAGAGGTGAATGCCCCCATTATATCAGATCCATCAAAATTGTTAAGAGGAACAGTGGCAAAGGGATCAACAATGTTGGTGTTTGTTGGTGCAGCATTTGTAGACTTAGTTTCTGGCTGGATAACTGGATCAGGAGTGGCAAAAAGATCAGCTGTTGAAGAGGCCGGTGGAGAAATGGTTGGTTGAGAAGCAAATAGATCAACGCCATTCTGTACAAATTAGTTGCAGAAGAAGTTTGTTAGCAAAGAACTTCAGACCCATTTGAGGAATTAAAAAACACTTAAGGGAAGTCCCTGAAATCAGTTCCTTGTAAGAACTACAAAATCATAAATCAAAACATTTCACATGCTTAAGCAAACTTCTGCAAAAATTGCATATATAGATGGGTGCAATTTAACTTATACACTCTTTGTGTTTGAAATTTTAACCCAAACATCACCATTGAAACATAGGAATGCCTGACCTGAGAATTCACTCCAGTTGCTGCCTTGGGTGGTGCTGATACGAAGGTCGAGTCTGCAAATACTTCAGTTGCTGCCTGGGGTGGTGCTGACACAAAATCTGCATCTGCAAACAGATCAACATCTGCTGAACTGCTGTTCACGCCAGGCTTTTCTTCAGGAACAGATGCTGGAGCATCTATGAAGTCATCCATCAAATTTTGTCCAAGCAGATCCACTTGGTTTGAGCTTCCAACAGCAGCCTCTATTGAAAATAATATAGTATACAGAGATGTTAAATTAAATCAAAGAAATCATTCATATTATTAAAAAAAACACACACACTACATACTTATTCTGTTAAATGTATTACGTAATGAATATGAAAGAAGAAAAAGCAGGAAACTTTACGTCAACCAATAGTAGAGTGATATTCATATAAAGCGTACATGTTTGAACAAATAACGTAGAACTCAACAAAAGATGTACTGTGTTCCATGGCACAAGCAGCCTTCAAAAGATCACTGTGTTTAACAAATCAGACAATCTTGAAAGGCCAAATGGCATGGAATTGATTGCAGCTAAACACCATTTGCCAATGTCTTCCCTACAAGGCTTCCTTTTAGTTTTGCATTAAACTGCCGATTGCATCAGAGTTCATATGTACTTACTAGTAGTAGAAGTCCCTCGTGGATCAAAATCATCATCATCATCCTCATCAGGAATACCTGCGCATTGAGAATGAATTGAACTGTATGCATCAGCTTCATTTGATTTGTTTGATGACTTTGACACAGTAGATGATATATCATCCTGACCCTTCCTGCAAGATAAGCATTTTAAAATTAATCCAGACACGATCACACAGCAGAAAAATTATTAGGACAATATGTACGGGCTTCAGTCTCTCTGTGTGCAGAGGGCAGGATGTGTGTGCATGCGTGTACATCTGTAAGAAAGAGAGCTGCAGACAAAATTAGCTATTACTGATAGAAACCACCAATACTCCAACGCATTGCAGTTCTGAGTCTCAGAAGAACCTTTTTCAGTGTTATCCAAAGTATCTCAGTCTAAAGGCACGATAGCTTAAGGTTGCAACCTCTCGCGCACTGTAAAAATCAAATACCTGCTTCGTGTTGAGCCCTTCCTTGAAGAGCTCTCTCGGTTCTCACTTGTAACTCCACGGCGTGATCTGCCAGAGCTGAACTTCTCGGTCTTATCTTCTTCATGTCTATCTTTGTAGCTATCCCTGAAACTATCACCAGCTCCTGTACCACCTAGACCTCCATATCGGTCGCTACTCTGATAGCTGCTATTACTATACGAAGATGAAGTCGCCGAACCTGACTTATATGTTATCCCAGTAGATGAAAGTCCAAAGTACCTAAAGTTGCCAACGTGCTAATAGTTTATCAGATGAAATCTAATCAAAAGAGTTCAGAGAAGTTGAAGTAAACTTGAAAAGCTAGTCGACTGAAAATAAGCTTACTTGTCACGATTTGCAGCAGCTTTGTTTCTAACTTCTTGTATTTTATCTTTATTATTCAGAAGGGCCACTATGGTTTCCGCCTTCTTCCTCACATTTATACCATTATCTTTCCCACTTGGCTCAACATATTCAAAGCTTGTAAGTGACTTCAACAGAAAGAAAACCAAAGGAGAAATAGAATATTTGAGCATATTCAACCTTATTCTCAACTTGATATGCACAAAAAAAAGGTTCAGAACATATAAAAATAAATTAAAAAAAAGCCCTTACTGAGATTTGGAAAGTATGTTCTATAATGTCGTCAACAGCACGTTCAGATCCATGTGACACCAAATATTCTATAACAGCCAATGCCTGATACAGAAGTGGTTTCAGATATCGAAGGGTTAAAAAGGCACATGACTCAACGATGTCAAAATTTAGTATATATGCATCTCTATAAGCACCATATTTGATTCTACCTTATAAACATGGCGCCAGTCTTTTCCCGTTTCACTCAGTCTTGTCCATAAGACATTCATTACCATCTGACATTCCGAACTAAAAGATAACAAAATTCAGCAAGTCTGTATAAGTACATGTTCCTTCCAGATTCCGGAAATTTGTACTATAAAAAAGATTTTAACAGTAATGCAGTTGAGACTCACAATTTTTTAGTGGCCTGTGCAATCTCTGCCAATGCAGAGCCATGAGGACCCCAAGGTTCATTATCCGTGGCATCCAATACCTGTCGTATAACAGCAATGAAATGAATTCGGTAAGCTTAAAAAAAACTCAGACTGGACATAGCTAAAGCAAATCATATTATCCAGAGTTCAGCTCCCGAAACAAGATTAATCAAATTCATGTAGCCAGGTGAGCTATGCGAAAAATAGACAATAGCTAAAGCAAATCAATGCAGGAATTTCGTAATTGGAGAAAACTTGTTGAAGTGACCTCTCAAAGCTAAACGACCTAAAGTATAGCTACAATATCAGCTCAAATGCACCTACAAGGATAGAATCTAAGTCTGCAATGCTAGAATAACTATTGAGGACGAAAATTAAATAATAAATTTTGGTGTTTGTATCCGCCATGAATACAACAATTCGAGTTCAGATCTATAATTTTCGTTACACGATAAGAAATTCCAATGAAAATGTAAATTTCGTCGAATTTACAGTAAATTACCTTCTGTTCCATCTCCGGAACCTTCAAAACCTTCAGATTCACCTCCCTCTTTCTGCACATCAAGATTAAGAAAACAAAATGTCAATTCAATTGCAAACAATATCAAATTGAAACGGAAAAATTGCGTAAAATCGCAATAAAAACTGACATTTCTCGGACCGTCTGATCGAAGACCTTCATGAAATCCATGACGAATCTGAAAAATTCGGAAATGCGCGATGAGATTGGAGAACCAAAATTGCGACTGAATCAGAGAAATTGAAGTCAAATTTTGGAGGAATGCAAGAATATTAAGGAAGAAAGAAGAAGGACCTTTGAGTAGAAAGTTGAAGAGGAAGGAAAGGAAAGGATTTTCAGATCTCGGCGTGCGTCGCCAGACGCGAGAGAGTGAGAGAGAGAGATAATCGGGTGGTTATTTTGTGGCTTTTAAATTAGAGAGTACCGGTAACAGCCAACGAGGCCCCTCGATGATGTATTGCTGTTTGTGTGTTGGGTGCCTATTCTGGCACCCAACTTATTCACCCAACTCAAAATAATTCAATATTTATTTTTCACCTAATAGATAAACGGTTTTCGTAGTGATAAGATATTCGGAAAGTAGCCCCTGTGGGGAAAAAAATTAAGATTTAAACCTTTATGGTGTAGTTTGTTAGCAAATTTAGTCCAAAAGTGATTCTTCATTAAATGTCTGTTACATTTTTACCCTACTACATTGGTACCCATGTCTTTGAGCTTCTTCATGGTCAGATTCACCAACTGGAACTTACTCAGACCTTTCCTTTGGAAAATCCTAACAAACTGGCCCAGTCCTAGTGATGCTAACCACATGCTCAACCCGCTAGCTTTCTGAAGCTTCCTCTCAAGATTCAAAGCTCTCAGCTTTTGATTCAGCAGCATTACCTCATCAAGGAAAATACTCGGGCCATGTCGTAATTTTCTTGGCTGAATGATGGCTTTTGAGGTTTTAAATACTCCCGGTGTTCTATGAGATTGTGAAGAAGAAGGCACACGTCAATGTGTTGTTACCCTTGCATATAACATACATTTAATTGAAAAATTACTTTTGGACTAAATTTGCTAATGGACTACGACACGAGGGTTTAAATCCTAATTTTTTTTACCACGGGGGCTACTTTCCGATTACCTTATCACCACGGGGACCGTTTATCCGATTAGGCTTTTATTTTTTGGTGAAAAAAAAAAGGGTGATGACACCCCAAACCAAACTAAGTTGTATCGTTAATGACAATAGAACGGCTCATACGAACATCAACAAGGTCATCCATTAGATGTAGCATAAGCTATTAGGGAAGGAGCGCAAAAATATACAAACCAAGATTCATATTATAGCTCCATTAGTGAGTAGGTCATAATAAATTAGTATCGAACTCGTCACCAACAAAATACAAATATCATTAGAATAGTAGTTGTGTTCTCCCAAAGGGAGAATGCACATATTCCATCTTTTACAAATAACATATCTTTATCCTACAAACTCCATAATCATAATTGTTTAGTTTTTTAATCTTGATTCAAAGATCATCCGTACGAAAAAAATCATTTGAATTGGAAATCGTGTATTTCATATAAATGTATCAAATAAATAAATGGTTCATTATGAATGTGTTACTTGATACTTTGTCTATATTTGAATGGTTAAATGATTTTTTATTCGTATGATTTTTTGTAGAAATGATCTCAAATGAAGATTAAAAAATTGAACTATTCTAATTATGAAATTTATATGGTAAATATACATTTTTCGAAATAAGTGGAATATGTGCATTCTTTCGTGGGGAACTCAAGTATTATTCATATCATTACATTGAAATACTAGCGTTTCTTTTTTGTCAAATTATTTTATGGGTAAATATCATTTGTATCCATCATTTATGGGGAAATATCATTATACTCTGATACTCACGTGTGTCTTTTTTTTCTTAAGATGATTTTATGGATGAGTTTGGAATGGCTCTTTGTATCCAAGGTTTAGGGTACATGGCAACATTTTGTAGTACAAATATTATAATTGGAATTGTTAATTATCTTTATCATTATATTTAGAAGCATTTGTAAGATCCCACATTACCTAAGGAAGTGGATCATTTATGCTTTATATGTAGATGCCCACCTCCAATTAGCACGAGTTCTTTTGGGAACTCACTGGCTTCGAATTCCGTAGGAACTCCGAAATTAAGCGAGATTGCGCGAAATAAATCCCACGATGAGTTACCCACTGGGAAGTTCTCGTGTGAGTTCCCAGAAACAAAACCGGGAGGCGTGGTCGGGGCCCAAAGAGGACAATATCGTGCTACGGTGGATGCGGGGGTGGGATATGACAATTTGGTATCAGAGCCAATCCCTGAGCAGAAGTGTGCCGAAGAGGATGTCGGGCCCCTAAGGGGTTGGATTGTAAGATCTCACATCGTTCAGGGAAGTGGATCCTCTATGTTTTATATGTACATGTTCACCTCCAATTAACACGAGGCCCTTTAGGAGCTCACTGGCTTCGGATTTTCGTAGGAACTCTGAAGTTAAGTGAGATCGCGAGAAAGCAATCCTAGGATGGATGACCCATTCGAAAGTTCTTGTGTGAGTTCCTAGAAACAAAACCGTGAGAACGTGGTCGGGGTCCAAAGCGGACGATATCGTGATACGACAGAGGCAGGGCCGGAATGTGACACATTCATTCAATACTGAAACCGTTTAGTCACATATAAATCAAACAAATTGACAGCTTATGTTGCCTATTACCATAATCATCGGGTTGTTTGATACATGCGAATGACTACATGATGTTCAAATTAAATTAAATTTTCTAGAGATGGTCATTGGATAATGATAAAGAAAATCAACGATTTTGATTATAAGTTTGTATAATGAAATTATGACACCTCGTCAATAAAATAGAAATATCATTCTATAAACACAATAATACGATTAGTTCTCTGGATCTCATTCATGATTTTGAGAGTATTTGGTCAATGATTTTAAGATCAGACCCGCATATTTTTTATTAATTAGGTGTTACTAAATTTTAAAACTCTTGAATTCGAATATTTATTTTCCATACTTATAAGGAGAGATTTTTCAGTGTGACTAGTATAGAAGGTGGTACACCATGTGTCGCTATACAAATGATAAGATATGTGTGCTAAAAAGTTAATAACTTAAAAAATAGAATTTCTTACCATTCATATTAAAATACCACTTGTGTTCTCGTCACAACTAAAAATTTATCTATGATAAGTAAACAGGATGACGTTTTTGTGGTGTCTAAATTTGGTTTGGGAAACTTGAACAGTTAGGTTGGCCGGTCGGCCCAAAATATTGGGTTTGGGTGGGTTTCTATTAACACGCGCTCGGACCGATAGGCTTCGGCGCGCCGGTTCAAAAACTCTATTAACCAAGAAACCGCCGGTCACATTACTTCGTCTAACAAACAAATCCAATCATCGCATTCCCACTAACTATTCGTCCGTCAGCAAACAATTCCTCACGGCCCGTTGTATAAACCTGCCTCCCTCCATTTCTCGTTAAGTAAAAAAGTTAACTAACTTTCCTACCAAAAAAACCTACCAGTTTTTAGTTCTCCCTCCACATTTCTCTTTTACGGTTTACCTGTCCAAGACTCCAAGTTCTTCCCTTTCAACGCGGTTTTCAATATTGTCAGTCTGATTTTTTTTTTTCTTTCAATTCTTATAAATTTAATTTTTATAATTTTAATTTTTATAATTTCATTTGTTGACTATTGCTTTGTTTTTCTTCTTCTTTTTCAGTCATATAATTTTCAAGTATTTATGGATCAAAGTCACCGATCGAAACTTTCGATTTGGTTGCAGGGTTTTTAAAGTCGGTTGCTTTCTTGTTCTGGGAACCGATCGAAGCGAAAATGTTCAAGCGAGTGTTTGGGAAGGCTAAGCAGGAGGCCAGTCCCCTGCCCACGATTCACAAATTAAACGATGTATGAAATTTGGGTTCTTTCTTATTCAAATGTTTTGTAGAAATTATGACGAGGAATTGGGTTTTGTGATTGTAATTATTTGGGGTTTTTTTCTTTCTGATAAGTGTTGGCTTTTGGGGATTTTGCAGACACTTGACATGCTGGAGAAGAAGGAGAAATTGCTTGTGAAGAAGGCAGCTCAAGAGACTGAGAAAGCTAAACAATTTACTCAAGCGAAAAACCGAAATGGTAAGAAACCCCAACAGGTTAAATTCGATTTTTTCGGTATTCTTTGTTTTGTGTTAGCCCATTTGAATGTTTTGTGAATTTGACATCATATGTGGATATGTTTTGTATTGAATTTGAACAGAAATTTTGCTTTATGTCGATTTTGATTGGCTTTTAAGAATGTGGGTAGGTTGTTCAGTGTCCAATTTTGTTTTCGCGTTATCCATTTTCGGTGGACGGACATGTTAAAGACTAGGGAGAACAAATTGTAGTCACTAGTTACCTGCTTAGGTCTGAATTTTTCCGCGCAAGTCATGGTAGGGGATCATGATCGTGTGTAGATTCCGCTGAGTAAATCTGTAGGTTGTAAAAGAAAATGAGTGGACCTGTGCGACTCGGACTTATAGCGAGATTGTGAAACCTATATTCTTGTGTGGTCATTATTGTTAAGTCGTATACCTTGTTGCTATTTTTAATACAGCGGCGATAAAGTGTTTAAAAAGGAAGAGGCTTTACGAACAACAAATTGAACAGCTTGGAAATTTCCAATTGCGCATTCATGATCAGGTACTTGTTGCATTGTTTGAACTATAATGAAGTTACATGTGTTGAGAGTTTATGTTGAAGACCTGTTTTGCTTTGGGGTTTTAGATGATAATGCTGGAAGGTGCAAACGCTACGACAGAAACTGTTGATGCATTGAGAAGCGGAACCTCTGTAATGAAGGCCATGAACAAGGCCACGTAAGTTGCATCTGAACTGAATTATATAGAAGTTATAGATTCCATGGTCCATCATCTCCATAACTATAGCATATTTGTAAATACATCTTAATTACTCGTTTCACTTTCAGTTTACATTGCTTTGTTTTGAAGAATGAATGTCTTTGGAGGTTCTGTCAAATGAAGCATTCTGTATCCTTTTGTTCTGCATAGTGTAACTCAACTTCGGCCTGTTTTTCCTACAGGAAAATTGATGATTTGGAGAAAACAATGGATGAGATCAATGACCAAACTGAAAGCATGAAACAAATTCAGGAGGCATTGTCAGCACCTATCGGTGCAGCAGCTGATTTCGATGAGGTATTGTCTTTGCAAGTTATTAGTTCATATATTCAATGCTTTTTCCAAACCAATAGTTCAAATATTACAATTTTACTTTCGCAGGATGAATTGGAAGCAGAGCTGGAAGAACTAGAAGGAGCTGAATTGGAGGAGGAGCTTCTTCAGCCAGCCACAAGTGCTCCCGCAGCTCCCGCAGCTCCGGTATCTGTAAATCCTGAAGTAGGCAGGCAGCCAACACGACCAGCTCCTCAAAGAAATAACCGCGAGGAAGATGAGCTTGCTGCATTACAGGCAGAGATGGCACTTTAAGCGGTTTTATATGTGTATCAGGTAGATAATTTCTCTTGATAATACAACCATAATAGTTGATCACTCGAGTGGGTAATGCACCTAATGCGATTTAAATTATCACAAAACTTGAAAAAAGATTTCTTAATTGTATCAACCATCAACTACTGCTCAATTAGGGTCATTGCACACCACATAGATTATCATTCAAAGCACAAACGGGTCATTTTAGAAGAAAAAAAATGGCATGCTGAAAACGGTCGACATGTATGTCGCTATCAACTATTGTTGAATTACGGTGGTTGCACACCACGGAGATTATATCATTCAAAGAACAAGCAGGTCATTTTTAAAAAGTCGTTGTGCTGAAAACGCTTAACATGCATCTTACGACAAGTGAGAAATGTTTATTTGTTTGATCTTTTCATGTGCTGGAATTTGAATAAGAGTTATGTTTCTGCAAGCATTTGATGCATCTGCCTTTCGTTACGTTAATTCCATTCGATCTGACGGGTTTCGTTTCTCTGAGTGCAGTGGTAACATGTAGCAGCAAACGCTTAATAAACTCTGGACGACGATGCGAATCGCTGGGACTCTCTCTCCATACTGACTAGTAAACTTCTTATACTGCTTTTGATGTTGAGGACACACTGTATAGATAGTTAAGTTTAGATAACAAAGTGTGTACTTTGTAATTTACTCGAATATTGTAGGCTTCTTTGTAAAACTAGTAGTGGGAACCTCTGTGTCCTCTTTCTCCCAGTTCAAAGACCAAAAAACCAGATGGGAATACAACGTTATAATTTAGTGATACAATTATTTATGTCCTCTTTTGTCAATGTCAATTTTTGAATCCGTGCATATTTAAAGGTGTAAAACGTCGTCGTATGGAAGTGGGCGAAAGGACATGAAAGATCAGATTCATACACTACACCACAAGCCCCTCTACTCATTTTCTGTTTAAATCAACGAAAGAAATAAACTTAGAAATTGGATAAAATTATAATTTATATATAGATGGACATCGATTCTTTGTTTGGATTTATACATAGAAATGTAGTAAAAAACTCATCTATGAGTGGCCATCACTGCCACTCCACCATCGTTGTTGCCGCCACCACCATCACCCACCATCATCATCACCACCGC
>JADOBS010303161.1:0-16999 GCA_015708375.1 Cydonia oblonga
TCTACATTAAATTTTAATTTTATTAATATGCACATATTTAGTTTTTTAATTATAAATGAGAAAATATTAAAAGAAATTTGTGATACAAAAATATATAAATACATAAGTATACAGAAATGATTGTACCGAAATGTAAGTATAAAAAATGTACGTACCTAAATGTCAATATGGAAATGTATGTACCTAAATGTCAATATCGAAATGTATGTACCAAAATATGCGTACCTAAATGTATGCACCGAAATATAATATATTAAATTAATGTACCTAAATGTCAATACCGAAATGTATGTACCTAAATGTCAATATTGAAATGTATGTACCAAAATATACGTACCTAAATTTATGTACCGAAATATAATATAATGTACCTAAAAGTCAATACTCAAACATGTGTACCTAAATGTACGTAACGAAATGCATTTTATTGAATCAATGTATCTATATGTTTGTACCGATGATATATCGAAATATTCAAATGTATTGATGTACCTAAATGAAGAACATACAAAAATGTTATCGGAATATATATTATAAAAAATTAGCTGCCTAATTATAGACCTTAAAATATATTATGATAAATGAAATAAAAATTAAATTTAAATACATTAAAATAAAAATAAAAAAATAAATAAAACATCAAAATATAACTAATAAATGATATAATTAAATGTACTAGGGACTAAAATTACATAAGATTATAATCTAAAACTCATCTTTTTTAAGGATTAAAATGAAATTTTTTATATAAAAAAAAAATGGCTTTTACCAAAATAAAAAAAAATGGCTGCAAAGAGAAAAGCCCAGAACCAACTCTCCTCTGTGAGATTGTTCTTTCCGCTGTGAGAGTGTTTCTTTTCCTTGCGAGAGGATTAAATTTTCAGAGGCAGATTCTCTCCTCCTTTTATCCTATATACTTCCATTCTCTTCCTGTTTGTGTGGTCACAGTTAAATCATGTCAACATTTTATATTGATTTTTTTATAAAAATAATAAGACAAAAATACGTGGCTTAACCGTGACCATACAAACAGAAGAAAGATGAAAGTGTAAATAAAAAAAAGAGCAGAGAATCTGCCCCCTAAATTTTCTGTGATTCTCCTGTTAATTACACTTCTCCTTTACTTTACTTTCATATTAGCGTACTGTAATTTCGTTTCTTTTGGTGGGTTGGTATTTGGTTGGTGTATTTGTCAGATCGAGCATAACTTTCACAGCTTGCCATTTTTCCCTCTTGGTACCTCGATTCATGTGAGGATGTAGACATGTGAAGTTGGTAGGTGCTCTGTCTGGTCAAGCACAATCCAATTTGCCTAACTATCTTCCCAATCGGCACTATGGATCTTGTTAGGATGCGGTCAGATCGAGGTATGTTCTCTCCTAAGCGAACTAAAATTTGCTATGGTAGTAATTGGGGTCTGGGTGTTTGGCTATTACTGCTTTTGGAAGGTCATGAACCATTACAGCAGTCTGATATGGTCGGGGGGTCGGATGGGACCTCCAACTCTATGTTCATGGGGGCTATTAATGGATCTTTCAAAAGGAAACTGAAGGAATCCAAGGAATTTATGGTATCATTAATGAGATCTCAATTGCCTACAACAGGTCAGTGCGTTAATGCTTGGATTAAAACTCTGATCTGGTGCATAATTGTGGGTTATGACAGTAGTAGGTGCGGATTGGCAATTAACAAAAGGAAAAGCATTAAC
Source organism: Cydonia oblonga (assembly GCA_015708375.1). NCBI lineage: Eukaryota > Viridiplantae > Streptophyta > Magnoliopsida > Rosales > Rosaceae > Cydonia > Cydonia oblonga. The sequence goes on from JADOBS010303161.1 coordinate 1,709, forward strand.
TATGCCTCCACCTACCTGAGAAGCAATTGGTTTCTTTATTATGCGTTTTGCAATCGTAACCAGGGATATTGGTACTTTCACTGGGTTAAAAGGCGGAGAAAATAGAAAGGTGGACCATATAGAAAGCGTGATTAGATAAAGAAAGTCGGTGAGAAAATGGCGAACGAAGTGAAAGATTTGGTTGTTCAACTGGAAAGTGGAATGAAGCTCTTAAATATGGAGTCAGGAGTGAAACTCATTGCAAAGGTACTGGTGGATCAACAGCTTAATAAATGGGGTGTTAGGAACATCTTGAAGAGTGCCTGGAAAGAGTTTGGGGAGTTTCAGATTAACTGGGTGCAAGATGACCTGTATTTGGTGCTAGTACGAGATGAGAGTATAGCAACTCGTATCTTAGAACAGGTACATTGGGCTGTTATGAAGCAAAACCTATCTGTGAAATGGTGGACGGAAGATCTTGCGATGGAAGAAGTCCCGATGCTCATGCTTCTTTTTTGGTGCAGATGAAGGGGATTCCACTGTGTTTATGCTCTGAAGGAAACATATCTCGTCTAGCTAATAAATGTGGAGAACCATTGGAGGTGGATGATCTAACCAAGGCTAGGGGATTCCTCAGGATTCGAATCATGGTGGATACCACTAAACCACTGGCTACGGGTGCTATGCTGAGTTACAAGGGAGGGATCAAATGAGTCTTGGGTAGAGTTTCAGTACGAACCTCCACAAGATTTTTGGTATAGGTGTGGTAGAATTGGCCATGCTAGCCTTGAGTGTTCAGCACTTGATGGTAATGGTGATGTGGCTGGCTACAGTGAGTGGACCAGAACTAGAATGATTAGAGATGTTCCGGAGGCTCCGAGGATGACAAATACTATCCAAGGAAGGAGGAGGCAAGCGGGGGTTAGCAGAGAGATTGGGACTCCGACTTAGGTTAGAAGGGGAAACAACACTTTAGTAGAGGAAGCCGGTGTGACAAAAAGCAGTGGAAGTATGAGGGCCTTAGTGGAATCGTCTGATTTGACGGCTCCGAGTACCTCGAGGGAAACTCATCATCCCACAATGGGGGTAGCAGACACGTCTAGTGTTCTGAATCTGAATCTTAGTGGTCTCAACACGGAAGGGTTGCAGTTGCAGAGGAAAAAGGATGCAGGTGAAGGGGGGCAGACTAGAAGGCTAACTGGCACAAGACGGGTGGGTGGTAACAGGGGGGGAACAAGATGTAGGTAGTGGTGAGGGACAACATTGAGGAGACTATCTCACAAAACCTCACGTTGAGAATATAACTATGGGGGGCAGCAAGGTCAAGCGCAGCAGATGGTGAGCCAAAACTTAAGGTAGCGTTTGGTACGCAAACGGGACGGAACGGATGATGTAAATATTGAAAAAGATAAGGAGAAATTTTGTCATAAAATGTTATAAATTTGTGTTCCACGGATGTGGAACGGGTCGTTCCAGAGGGAAGAGGTGGAACGAAAAATCAGCCAAATTTCGTCCCATGAGATAACCCGTTCCACAGTTTTTAGGAGCACCAAACGTGGGATGGAACGACTCGTCTCGTTCCGTCCTGTCCCATCCCACGTACCAAACGGTACCTAACAGAGATGTAGCAACCGAGTAACCTCTTATTGCAACAAGTGGAGGGAGAGGGCCTATTCCATAAGATGGGCTTGAAGATGAGTGTAAATGAGGGGAGTAGCAGCAGAGCCCAGAGACCACTTAAAAGGATAAGGAGACAAAATGGGCCAAGTGTGTGAGCTAAGAGGGGAGGTCGTAGAGCATGTGATGCTTTGACTAGGGGGTCGAATGTTGATCACCTAAGTGATACATGTGCTATTGTGGAGGAAAATTTGTTGGAGGTCCCTGTGCAAGAAGAAAATATATGGCCTCACCTTGAGGAAATTGTGGAAGAGGAGGTAGCAAAAAAGAGACAGAGGTTAGCAAACAAAAATGGTGGCGGCTGGCCTGAAATAGCCGTAAATCAGCCATGATACACCTGGTTTGGAATTGCTGTGGTCTTGGGTCAGACACAGTAGTTCGAGCCTTACATGGGCTCATTAGAAGACATAGACCCTCGACCGTCTGTGGTTTTTCTATCAGAGACTAAAATGAAAAATCACAGAATAAATGATGTTCGAAGACGGATAGGGTTCGTAAATAGATATGATATGCCTCGGGTGGTTCAACTAGAGGGTTGAGTCTATGGTGGGATGATTGTTTGGAGGTTAAAGTGATATCATCGAATAGGAATCTGATTCATACCGAGATGTGAATGGTAAAGTCATTTCATGCCTCGTGGATTTACGGAACACCATATAGAAGTGAGAAAAATGAATTTTGGTAGTGGATTTCAGAGGAGCTCAGACCGACGGATGTCCCTTGGAGTTGTGCTGGAGATTTTAATGAGATATTATCAGAGGATGAAAAATCAGGTGGGAGCCAAAGATACCGGACGACTACACCATTTCTACAATCTTTTTTGAACAATATGGAGCTGTTGGATCTTGGGTTCTCGGGGTCTAAATTTACGTGGAGGGGAACCAGGAATGGAAGTTTGGTGCATGAAAGGTTGAACAGTGGGTTGATTAATGGGAGCTGGCAGAGTAAATGGCAAAATTCGGTGATGCTTTATGAAAATGTCAGGGAGTCGGACCACTGCCCTCTAATTCTTAATACGGATCCATCGATTCCTAAATGTAAATCGATTTTCCGTTTCGAGGCCTTTTGGTGTAAAAAGGAGGGGTGTAGAGAGACAATTGCAAGATGCTGGAACGTGGAAGGTATAGGTGGGGGGATAAATGTTTGGAAAACGAAGTTGCACTCTACTAGAATAGGGCTTTTAAGGTGGAGCGCTGACAAATTTAGGGGTAGAAAGATTGAGCTTCAAAAGTTGAACTCTCACCTTGGGCATCTCCAACGGAACTGGGAGGAGAATAGTGGAGAAATTGGAAAGGTCATGGAAACCATTAACCATCTCGAGGCTCAAGATGAAGCTTACTAGGTTGCTAGATAAAGAATTCGATGGTTGCAAGCCGGCTACTCGAACACAGCTTTTTTTCATCGGTCTACAGTCCTAAGGTGCCGCAGGAACAAACTTTCTAGAATCTGGAACGAGGAGGGGAACTAGAAAGAGGATCATGCCGAGGTCAGAATAACGGTGGAAGACCATTTTAAGAAGCTATTTATGTTTGATGGACACCGTGACTGGAGTGATATTCTTAGTTGCTTGGACCTGGTGGTAACAGATGAAATGAATGAAATTCTATGTAGTCCTATTTCTGATTTGGAGATTAAGGAAGCCGTTTTCAACATGGGAGGGTCTAAGGCGCATGGACTCGATGGGTTCTAAGACATCTTTTTTCAATCTTTTTGGGATATAATAGCAGCTGAGGTCCATGGTATTGTTGCAGAGTGTTTAGTGGGTGATGGTTGTCCTTCCTATATTAACTTCACCAACATTGCTTTGATTCCAAAGGTCCTCAACCCAGTTTGTCAATCCAAGCCTATTAGTCTTTGTAACTATTCTTACAAGGTCCTGTAAAAAAATTTGGCGAATCGTTTGAAGCCGGTGTTGGATGGTATAATTTCGCCAAGTCAAAATGCATTCATCCAAGGCAGATAAATCCAGGATAATATTATCTTAGCCCATGAAATTTTCCATTTCTTAAAGTTAAGGAAAACAAAGACTAAGTTTGAGATGGGGATTAAACTTGATATGAACAAGGCCTATGATGGGGTGGAGTGGGATTTCCTTGAGGCTGTTATGGAGCATCTTGGTTTCTAGCGAAGGTAGATTAGTATGGTGATGCCCTGTGTGAAAACAGTGGAGTTCTCTATTCTTATCAATGGGAGGCCGAGGAGAGCTTTTAAACCCACTAAGGTCTTGAACAGGGGGACCTCTTTTCCCCTTATTTGTTCCTTATTATCAGTGAAGTTCTCTCCTTGGTGATTAATAGAGAGGTTCAGCAGGGTTATTTGGAAGACATTAAGATTTTGGCTTCGGGCTTGTGCTCTCACATCTTTTGTTTGGGGTTGATACTCTAATTTTTATTAAGGCTTCCAAACAAAACTGTAGGAATTTATCTACCCTTCTTCAGGTGTATTGCAGAGCTTCTGGTCAACAAGTTAGCCTCCAGAAATCGGTCGTGTATTTTGGAGCAAATATCCGGGCCCACTTGGCTTTGGAGCTTTGTAATATTTTAGATATGCCAATGGTTGATGATCTAGGTAAATATTTGGGTATTCCAACAATTTGGGGGAGATCAAAGCGGGAGACCTTACAATATATTAAGGATTGGGTTTTGGAGAAGATTTCAGGGTGGAAGAGACGGTTTCTATCTTAGGCGGGAAAGGAAATTCTCATTAAAGCGGTGGCCTAGGCAATTCCTATGTACCCAATGTTTGTTTTTCGACTCCCGGATGGTTTGTACAAGGATATTGATGTGGCAGTGGCGATGTTTTGTTGGGTTGGGGCTAATAAGGATCGTGGGTTGCACTGGATCAATTGGAAGGATATGGGGTGACCAAAGAGGGAGGGAGGTATGGGGTTTCGTAATCTTAAAAGACTTTAACCTTGCCTTGCTAGCCAAACAATGTTGGCATTTGATTCATGATCCTGATTCTCTATGGGTGTAGGTTTTGAAGGAGAGGTATTTCCAAATGTTTCTTTCCTGGATGCTAAAAAATGTGGTAGGGCCTCTTGGGCGTGAACGAGTCTTTTAGAAGGGAGGGATCTCATCCTAAAGAGTGCTAGATGGCAGATTATAGGAAGACAGGAGGTTAGATTTGGGATTCACAATTGGGTCCCGGGTATACCTGTGGGGCATCCCACCCTTCCCATGCTCGTGGATGTTAACAGGGAGTGTAAGGTTAATGAGTTTATTGATCCAATCTTGAGGGAGTGGAATTTAGATCTGCTATCAAATTTTGTCCTGGAGTCTAAGCATGGGGCTATCTCTCAAATTCATGCGGGGCCACTTATGAACCCAGATAAACTTGTCTGGCATTTTGAAATGAATGGTTCTAATTATGTTAAGTCTGGTTATAGGTGGTGTCATAACCGCCTACCCCTTCTGAATCATGATCGCCCGTCTTCTTCTCGCAGTATTGATTCCCAAGTGTAGGTTTGGATTTAGGGTTGCAAAGCCCCCCAAAAAATGAGGAACTTCTTATGGAGAGCTTTCCGTAATGCTTGCACCACCAAGTTCAATCTTTTCCGTCGTCAGTGTGCCTTGTCCCCCCTTTGTCCCATTTGTGCTAAAGGTGAAGAGACCATGGAACACGTGCTCCTCCTGTGCTCGTGGGCTTCCAGGGTGTGGTCTGGGGGTCCTCTGCGCCTTCAAATTAATCGAAGCTCTATCACAACTTTGGTTGAGTGGTTGTGCTTGGTTGTCAATCAATATTTGGGATGTAAAGAGGACTTAGATCGAATTTTGTCGCACGTGATCTTCTCGTGTTGGTTCATTTGGAGGGCATGATGCGATGCTATTTTTAATGAGCTAAATCTTTCTCCTTTCAAAACTTTACGGGTTATAACAACTGCCCTGGTTTCCTTTCAAGAGGCTTATACCCCTCAGAGCTTGTTGGCCTTTGACAGAACCAGTCATTCTAGACGTATGCATCGGCCTTCTCTATGGTTTCTTCCCCGTGTTAATTGGATTAAGCTTAATGTTGATGCTTGTTGGAAGCAAGACTCTTTATATGGTCATATCGGGGTTGTTGCCAGAGATTGGTTCTCGGGTTGCAAACCGATGAAATGTGTGAGGGTGCATGCTTCTTCGGTTGTGATGGCAGAGGCTCTAGCTGTTTTGGAAGGTTGCTTACTGGCGAAAAATTTACATTTGTAGGAGGTAGTAATTGAATCAGATGCACATGCTATTATTCAGTACCTTAATCCTCTTTCTCTGAGTTATGATTGGGACCTGCTCCCAATCCTTTCTTGTGCTTTGGAGGTTGGGATGAGGTTTCAATCATGCTTCTAGTCGTGGACTCCATGATCAACAATTATGGCGGCAAATCTTATCGCGAGGAATATTTCTCCGGAGATGTGGGGCTTAGGCTGGTGACCTGTGTGGTGGCGTATATTTGTGTCCTATTTATCTATGCTTCTGTTATTTGGGTGTGCTGGGCATCCCTCTGCTTGTTGTTTGGCCTTGTGCCTTGCTGGTTTTATGAATCGTTCTTTCAACAAAAAAAAAAGACCCTGAATTTGTTCCTGGCGATTTGATCGAGCCTCCTTCCTTTGCGAACAAGGCGAGTGTCGTGCTCACCTAGATATTTGAATAACGCGTCGATTTTATCTCCCTTCATCTCCTCCCGCAACAACGATTCTTCATCGTCGTCTATGGAGTTGTTTCCATGGCGAGTTTGAAAGGGATGAAATGGAATGACCGTTTCATCGTTCTGAAAGGAGATCAATGGAAGTGATGAAATGACCATCTTAACCTTCCACGTGAGGCTTACGTGCAAGCTATTGAAAAAGGAATGCCAAAAGTTTTAATTTTGAGCATAAATCCTAACAAACTTAGACCACAAAGTATAAATCTAATTTTTTTTTTTTTTTTTCATATGGGCTATCTTCTGAATATCTTATGACTACGATCCACGGAGACTATTTATCTTGATTAGGCCATAGAAATATTAACAGTTAAATATATAGAAACTGTACATAAATTGGTTAAAATTGTTTGTTTCAAAATCCCAAATTGAATTATCTACGCTTTATATATTGTTATAGTAGTTTCCAAGGATTGGAATCTGGCCTGCATAAATGTTTTATGAATTATAAAAATTAAAATGCACTTCCGTGGTTTGATATATTCAGGTGAGCTCTAAGGCGGATAATGGTTAAGTTGTATATGGATTTGCTTTTGTTGTACTGTGTTGCTTTAAAGTTCTGGATGGGTGCTATCAGTGAAGATGCCTCCTCTGCTATGTTATTGTATTCTTTTCGTAGTATATTATCTTTAATGAAGTAGTTGGGCTTGAGAACTTATATTCTAATGTTCTTGACGGTATTTGACTTAGACATAGGATCCTTGCCGAATCTTCTTTGTGAGGATCCGGAAATCCTTTCTATGAGGATTTAGGAATCTTCTTTATGAGGATTCGGTATATCGTACGGTCAATTTTTATCAAGTACTGTTTCTTTTTAATTTAAAATAATATAAATTTAAATGATTTTTTATTGCACAATATATAATAAAATAACAAAACTAAAAAAATTCTAAGATCCTCGTAAAGAAGATGCGGCAAGATCATCTCTCTTTTGACTTAGGTGTCACCTAAAACAAGCTAAATATAAAAGTAGGGGTAAATAGTTTTCCGCAACCCCCCTCCTCTCTCCCCCGTCACCTCCCTACTCTCTTCCCTTTTTGACCTTTCGGTTTGTCAGATTTCTGTTTTGATGCATGGAAATTATTTCATCAATTGATACTTAAGTCCTCGAGTCAATGCAGGGCAGTGAAGAGAAGTTCAAAAAGCATTAAAAAAGTTAACAGGTTCGAGCTATCATTTCATCAATTTATGTGTATCATTCATTTTGAAATACTCTGCCTTAACTTAAAGTGCCAATCGTTAAAATATTTATAGGAATCTAATTAATTTTTAAAACAATTCAGAAGTATGTTATAAGACAATTTGGCTCTTCAGTTTACCATCTTTTTGAACGTCACAAAACCTTAACTGATGCAACTCGGAATCGATGCTTCATTTTTTTTCTACTCAAATCGCTAGGTGGATTTCTTAGTTTTAAGAATTATTTTCTGAAGTTTTTCTATAGGATCCTCTTCTATTCTGTTTTGTTCAACAATTTTCCTCTTATTTGGGCTGCCTTCTTTCTTTGAGAAATACTCAGAGATAGGTCAATTATTGAATTTTGATACAAAAATATGACATTTCGAATATGCACACAGCATGCATATGCCATGCACAACAATCAGACAGAAATAAAAATTTTCTTACACCTTAAAATGACTCAATTGCCCTCGTATATAAATGAGTTATTTCCTCCAATTTTCTGATTTCTTTCTCTAATCTCTCTCCCACTCCTCCTCCTCTCTTTTCTCACTCTCTCCCTCATGCATGCTATCTCCCCATCTCATTGTGCACACACGTTGCACAGTCGTTTCGACCAACATTGTTCAAATCGAAGCCACCACCAATTTCATCTCGTCCTCATGAGTCCAAAACACCTAGTCTTGTCCTGAATCTCACTCCCAGATCGTTGGAATCAAAACTCAAGCAGGTCGCGAGTTTCAGGGCATTTTATGGCAAAATTCCGGCTAAACAGATAATATGGTACAAAATCGAGCTCACTTTTCTCACCTCTCTCGCATCCATTTGTTCGAAATCAGAGGTATGAGGTTAACTCAAAACCCATTTCACTCTTCTCACCTCTCTTTGGACTTCCCTCTCTTCGAAATAAGAGCTTAGAGATCTGAGCTCAACCCGGAAAACCAGAGCTCACATAGCTCTCTCGGCATTCATTTCTTCCAAATGAGAAAAGTGATACAATGGGCTTCTAAATTTTAGTATTTATAGGTGGGTATTTTAGTAATTTTGGTTTTGTGCATGTTGTACATGGCTTGTGTATAGCCGGTTTGTCCTATTTCAGTCCCAAGATTAAGAAATTGTCCCATTTTGGAATATTTCTCCTTTTTCTTTTGGGTTTTCAGTTGTGGATTATTTTTGCTTTTCAACTATCGAGGCCTCCATCTTCGAAAGAGGCATTTATCTAATTTTTCTCATTTATTTACTCAATTCCAATTTTGAATTTCATTCTTCACTAATGGTATGCTGCGATGGTGTTAAATAATGTTTAGTATTCTTCAATTTTTTTTTTGAATTTGTGAAAATGAATTACCAAATGGAAATAAATTGATACTTTACAATACATATTAATTAGGGGTAATGCTTTCGCGATGTGGCTTGCTATGGAGTCCTTGCACTGTATAAAGGTATGAAACATAATCCTTTTAGATTTCTTAGATCATTAGGGAGTACATTCATCATAGCCGTAGTAGTTTACTAACACATACACAAGCATGCATGTTCTGGATCATTCTGTCCCCGTGTCCCGTGATGGTGTACATAAAACATATACGTAGAATTCTAATTTGATTTCTAAAAGTGGATGAATTGTCAACGAAGTTGGAAATAGAACAATTTAATGCAACTAGAATATTTTCTTTTTTTATTAGTCAGTCAATTCAGTGAGCTATGCCTTTTCTATTCACATAAGGGTGAAAAAAGAAAGAAAGACAGAAAAGAAAGAAAAGAAAAGAAAATTGGCTCCTGCCTTTCATCCTGGCAACAGACAGACGAGCATCGGATGATCAGTCATTACTGGGCATATTCAGCTGGTCAGGTTCAGAAAGCTGAAGCGGATTCCTCGGAGTTTGAGGATTTCTTGATCCCATTTCAGGTAACTCACAATTTTTCTGGCTTAAACAGCTTCCTGCACTGCCTGCATTAACATTAAGTCTTTCGAATTTTAATCACTTGTTTAGATTCTGCAGTTTTAGTTTGTGCAGAAATGTATTATTGGTCACCAAGTTTTATGAATGCCAACATTGACCACATTCACTTTTTGGCCAACTTCTTTTGGGTTCATCCATTTATGGGGGAGTTTGTAAACTTATGTTACACGCTTCTTGTACTAATATGATTTGGTATATTAATTTAACTTGAGGGCATAATTTTTAATTATCAACAAACACTCTCTCTACCCACGGCGCCAGCGCCAGCGCATTGGTTGATTTGATGTAAGCCAATGAGACTGAATCTTAATTTGACCTGAGAGACTGCCAGTTAGTTGGTACTTGATTGGAAGAAAAACACTGCAGGCCTTGTACTACTGAAACTAATGTGGTTTGATTGTTATTTATAAGAGGTAGGGCTGGTTTGGTATTGCTGTGTTTTGAAACAAAGTTGCTTCTGTTATGCTGTGAGAATAAGCGGCTGTGAAATAAAACAGCAGAGTTTTTGGTAAATTTTTTTGTAAAAGTGTTTTTTTTTTAAAAAAAACAATATTATAGTGTTTGGAAAACTTTTATATAAAACAAATGTGAAAAAAAGCTGGTTTTTCAAAGCTGAGTTTTGCAGCTTCTTGTTTTTGGCTTTTTTTCACCCAAAACTGTGAAAAAAAGCTGAAGCTGAATGTTTACCAAACACAAAAAAGCTCCCAGCTTTTTTTGATACCAGCTTTTTTCAGAATCACCTCAGTACCAAACCAGGCCATAATCATCCAATTTCTCCTTCCAACTTTAATTTTGGTTAATTTCCCTCCTCAACTCTCATAATTAGTTAATTTCTCCCCTCAACTTTAATTTTGGCCAATTTTCTCTTTCAACTCTCATAATTAGTCAATTTGCACTGTACTGTCAATTTTTTTTTTTTTTTAATTTTCCATCTATTTTTCCGTTAAGTAGGTATCTGCATGACTACCTTTAAAGGGCAAAAAAGTCATTTTCCCTACACCTTTTATCTTCTTCCTTTTCTTTGAACTTTCTCTTGTTCTTCCTTTTCTCCAAGCCGAGCCCGTGATTGCCGCCAACGCCTCCCTCCTCCACTGTTTGCAGCCCAGTCCATTTGATATGCTGCTTTTGCAATTTGCAGCTGCCCACACCCCATCGCCTCCTCCCTCGGCCTCGTCTACCTCTGGTAAGGTGTAGGAAAACCTACTTAACAGAAAACGACAGTAGGGTGCAAATTGAAAAAATGACAATAGAGTGCAAATTGACTTTTTTTGCAGTCATGCATATACCTATTTAACAGAAGAATAGATAGAAAATTAAAAAAATTAACAATAGAGTGCAAATTGACTAATTATGAGAGTTGGGGGAAATTGGCCAAAATTAAAGTTGAGGGGGGAAATTGACTAATTATGAAAATTGAGGGGGGAAATTGGTCAATTATCACAAGTTCAAGGGGTAAATTGATGAATACCTCTATTTATAATTTAGTCTAATCTGAGCCGGTAAGCCATTACCTAACCTAATTCAAAATTGACTTCAGTTGGATTTGGCAGAGTAGGGGAAGTAAGAGTTGTCATTATTGCCCATCAAATTATCAATGTATGGAATAAGGGAGGGAGTAGGGATAGTTACTTACGAGCAATGCGGCCGACCAATGGGTCTGTAAGCAGCAGAAGCCGCTTCTTGGCCACTGAACTCGCGCTCCTTTCGCTGCTTGGTCGCATCTTTCTCTCCATCATAGCTTTTCCTGCAGCATCAAATCGAAACACAAGCAAAGCCAAATGCATGTGTATTAGTAGTCTTTTTTTTGTCATCATTATAGTATATGCACGACATGTGCATACATACGTACATTGATTCATTTTTAATAAGACTTATTCTCATGAATTGAATTGGATTGAATGATTACAAATTTACAATTCATTCATACTTACCTACTAGCAGTGTGGGGTTGCTGCGGCAGCTGCTGTGGATTCTGGAAAGTCCCAGAAACTCCGGCAGACCTACCTGCCAACTTGTGATCTCCTTTAGAAATACGATGATCAGCCTTGATCATGTCTTGGCTGCTGTTAGACTTGTTGGAATATGTTTTATTAGCTGGATTCAACATGACTACAACGGCGTCATTTATGTTGAAAGCACCACAAGTAATCAAATTGCGGAACATGTTGGAAGATGCACTTGAATTTCTCTTAGTAGTATCATTTGCCAGCCGCGTCCGGTGAGGCGGTGAAAGTGAATAAGAGGAAGAAAAAGAAGACGGAGTTGTAGAAGAAGCCAATTCTTTAGCGTTTTTGTCCTTGTTAATAACCTTCTTCAATAAAAAGCTGGAATAGAAAGAAAAGCTTTCTAACTTGTGAATGTTAGCTTCTGAGTTGTTGTGTCGTTGTCGTCCTCCTTGGGGTTTCAGTTTGATCGCATCATCGAATCCATCGAAATCCATCGAATCCATCGGTCGAAGTGGACCTCTGTAATTCTTGGCTCATTTCAGGGGATATTTTTGTTTGGATATCTATATTCTTCTTGGGATAAAAATGTTTGTGTAGTTGAAAGGAGGCCTCTTGTATAGAATAGGGTGGCTCAACCTCATCTCTAAACAGGCAACTTCTCTTTTCGGCATAGGATTTCAGAGGATAATCTGTTGCATGCAAATACAATTGACAACAGAATTAAGGCGGCCACAAAGGATTCCAAGTATGAATATATACGAAACTAATTCAAATTATTGAAAATATGACTTTAACACCTTAAATTTATTTATTTTTTCATATAAAAAACGACATAATTTTTTACTAAAAAAAAAAATCCAATGACTAGGCTCCACCTAAGTGAATTCATTAATTACATATTACTTTACACATTTTATATTTTTTAGATGCCCAAAATAACCCTATTGCATATTTGGTGTGCACAATTAATTCTCTACAGATTGTAAGGAGAGAGTTAATGATTTGGCAAAAAGAAAAATAAGACATTAATGTTAAAAAATTCATTGCATATTAATATCAAATATGAGAATTGTTGGGGACACACCCCGATCCTAAGAATCAAAGCGTGTTGGCCGTCACGTGAGCGTGACGTAGCCATGTGCGCAATGCGGAAGCATAAAGCTATAAAGATATACGAATAAATAAAAACCAAACTAACTAAACCACCAAACAAGATCAGATGAGTGCAGATCAAGAGTAAGAATTAAGATTACATAACTAGAGCGTAGGTTTCCTAAGTGCAGTCTAGCAAGACAAATACTAAATACACAATACCAAGGATGTCCTACACTTGTGATGAACTGTCAGAATCACTGCTAGATCCTCGTGAGCCATCCACGAGCACTCTTATCTAAAACCTAGAGGGGCGCAAAACAGAAAGTGTGAGTGGGCAAAAGCAAAGCTTTCCAAAAATCATTTCCTTTATCAAAAGCTCTAACCTCTCGGTGTAAAACCTGTATAACTTCCTAGAAAATATAATACATACTATAACAGAAATCATGCTCAGGATAAAATCCATAAATATACCATGCCAAAGTATCTCAATAGGATGCAATAAGTAATCCAGGTAAAATATATCAATGCAAGATATCATATCAGCCGGATCCACCTAACGTGGCCTGTACAGCTGAGTTTATAGCTCACACAATATGTCTGCACACGAGTTGGAACCACCTATAATGGTATGTATGACAGGACTAGGTGTAATAAATACGCTTAAGCGCTACGATCATGTGAAGACTGTGCGAATGATCGCGGGTCACCTACGAGTCGGAATCACCTATAGTGGTCTGTACGACAGGACTATGCACCTAACTTGGATCCAAGGTGAGCGTGTGGTGCAGGAGGTGAACATCACGTGAAGGATTGTGCCCTAACTCTGGGCGGGACTACTAACACTGGGGTGCAGGTTTATGAGCTCTAAATACATCACATTCAGCATAACTATGCAATCTCACAACCACAATCTATAAGCTTACCTGGTACTTACCTGTGCGTCAGCAACACCAATTATAAACATATGCAACTACTAATGCATGAATCAAGTAAGCAGATACTTTGCATGGCATTTCAAAACGTAACAACATTCAAATTCATTTTCTGGGAAAAATACCAAGTATATAAGTATATACTGAAAACCAAAAGCCCACTCACTGGTATGTAGATGGGTCGTAACCCCTGAGCCTTGCTTGATTGCGCTCGTCCTCATGATAGGTCTCACCTATATGCGAAACAACTATATTAACGTTATTTAGGAGCACATAATCAAAACTCGGTAATAACTTCTCATATATTGCTCAATTGGGGTAAAAGAATATACCACCATGAACTACACAACCTCACGAACATCCTCATATTTTTAGAAAAAAATTTCGAGCACCCACGTGCCCTCACGCGCTGGCCAAGGCACGGCCACACGCAAGCACGTGCCTGGCACACCTAACGGAACAGTTAACGTCGTAAGGGAATATTCTGTTAAATTTAAGCATATGCCATTAAATATACCTGACACCATTAGTATATTCCGTCAACTTTGACGGAATATTCCCTTGTCTTCTCTGGTGGTCCGCCAGATTCTGTCGCCATCGCCGAAACTGGGAAAAACTTCAAACCTTTATATCTTCTTCATTTCTTAACCAAAATTCGCGAATTTTATACCACAATGAAGCTTATGACGAGAGGAACAAAACCTTACCAGTTTTAGGTCTTAAAACTCATGGGATCTCGCTAGAAAAATCATGAAACTCCGACCATCTTTGCAACTCCAAAAACTCAAACTTTTCGACGTCCAAAATACTTCAAAATCTTTCCCCGAGCTTCGTGAAGATGTTTTAAGGCTTCCTAGAGCCTTCGAACTCACTGAAAAGTCCACAATCACGTTCGAATAAACAGTGCACCAAAACGGGGATTTCTGGTTCTCGGGTTCTACGAATTCTCACGCCGAACTAAGAGCATGGATGAACTCCTAGACTTGCAAAGAACATGAAGACCAACTTCACAGCCTCGATCCGTGTCAGAAATGGTTGCTTGAGGTTTGTCCGTATACTCGTACGAAATTTGCAGAAAAAATCCGAGAGAAGGAGGAGAGATAGAAGGTTAACGGGAAAGAGTTTGTGTGTGTGTGTGGTCCTAGTTGGTCGCCAAACAACAAAAAAATAAAATAAAACATAAGTCATACTTAAATCCCAAACTTAGGAGTAAACATAACTTTGACCACCACCTAAGAACATATCACACACAACACCATTAATATCCAAGGGCAAATTAGTCATTTCATGCCATCGATAAAATATTTTGGGACGGGTTGTGATAGTTGGCTTAATTCTATGTATCTGGCATTATGAGTTCATATATATATATATATATATATATATATATATAGTTACCAAAAAAAAAACCTAATATATGTAATAATACATAAAAAAAAGTAATTTACCTACCATGTGCAAAAATGTTATTTGATTCAAAATGTGTATATAGATATATATATATATATATATATATGTGTGTGTGTGTGTGTGTGTGTATTTATATAAATAGATCATATTAATTTACCTACCTACTATTTGAAATGTTCATTTCCAATTATGCAAAATATTGCATAAACTTAGGAATTGGATCATGCTTTTGATTTTATCTTTTACCTACAAATAATCATATACATATTACTTTACATATTTTTACCAAGAAAGGTCCCTAATAGGCTAATATATGTAATAATACATGAAAAATAATTTACCTACCATGTATACAAAAATGTTATTTGATTCAAAATATATAATCTAGGTTTTCTCAAAAAAAAAAAAAAAAAAAAAAAAAAAAAATATATA
>JADOBS010303162.1:0-17001 GCA_015708375.1 Cydonia oblonga
TACGTTTAATTATAATAATTTCCCAATTCTATTTCCATAATCATAAATCGATTTATTTTCCGATTTTCTCCACATATTTCCAATTATGAATATATAATTCAGATATTTAAATTTCCAGGGTATTACAAACACAGTTCCATGGTTTACCAATGTTTCGAGTCACGGAGAAGATTAAGGCGACAAGATTACAGTTGGCTAATTGGGCAAAAACAACAAAAAGATCAATTCCGGGGGAAATCTCAGAAACGGAAGATAAGTTGAATGCTTTATTTGGGAAGCCCTTTACTAAAACCACTATTGCATAATGGCATGAATTGAACACTCGGTTACAAGCTTTATTAGCACAGGAATAAGCGTTTTGGAGGCAGAGGTCCAAGGAAAATTGGTTAAAGCTTGGGATCAAAATACAAAAAAATTTCACCAGAAGGCTAATAGAAGACAACGTAGGAATGCTTTGTCAGGGTTGTGTGATGAGGCAAGGGTGTGGCATACAGACAATAGGGCATGGAGACGGTGATTGTTGATTACTTCACGAAATTGTTTTATTCTCAAGGTGCGACGGATGTGTTTGAAATCATGCGGGTGGTCACACCCAAAGTCACGGCTGTGATGAACCATGAGCTTCTTCAACAGATTTCCAATGAGGAAATTAAAGGGGCTTTGTTTCAAATCCATCCAACTAAAGCTCCAAGCCCTGACGGTATGTCATCGAGTTTTTATTAGAAGCATTGGGAGACGGTCGGCCAGGATGTGTGTGATGGGGTAAGGCATATTCTTTCATCGGGTCATATGCTTAATAAAATCAATTATACCCATGTCACTTTGATTCTGAAGAAAGTGGAACCCTCAGCGATGATTGAACTTAGGTCAATTAGTCTTTGTAATGTGATTTATAAGATATGCTCAAAGGTTCTTACTAACCGTCTGAAGGCCACTCTTCTTGAAATTATATCACTATCACAAAGTGCCTTTATACCGGGAAGGCTAATTTCTGATAATTGTTTAGTAGCCTCCGAGATTGCTCATTATATGCACAGGAAGAATAATGGGTGGAATGGGGTGATGGCGTTGAAGTTAGATATCAGTAAAGCCTATGATCGTATTGAATGGAGTTTCTTAGAGCAGATTATGAGAAGGTTGGGTTTCGCGGAGGAATGGATGCAATGGATAATGATGTGTGTGTTTACGGTTTCTTATTCGTTCAAATTGAATGGGGAGCTTGTGGGGTTAGTGTATCCAAAACGGGGAATTCGTAAAGGAGATTCCCTCTCACCCTTTCTATTTGTCTTATGTGCAGAGGGATTATCGGCATTATTTGATTCTTAGGAAGCACAAGGCCGTATTCAGGGGGCCGAGGTATGTAAAGGGGTTCCAAGTGTGCATCATTTGTTATTTGCGGATGATAGCTTTATTTTTGCCATAAGTTCTTTACATGAGTGTTTGCAGGTGAAAGAGTTATTACGCACATATGAAATGCCGTCTGGGCAAACGGTTAATCTTTCTAAAAGTAGTGTTGCATTTAGTAGGAACCTTACGGAGTTGGATGCATAGTTGTTGGCCGATTATCTAGGGATGGAATGTGTGGGATATCACGACCGATATCTTAGACTACCAGTGTTTATTGGTAGGTCCAAGAAAGACGTATTTGCTTATATTAAAGATCGGTTATGGAAAAAATTGCACGGTTGGTGTGGTTCTTTGTTGAGTAGCGCGGGTAAAGAGATTTTGATTAAAGCAGTTGCTTAGGCAGTACCATTGTATACGATGCATACATTCTTGCTACCTATGTCTTTTTTTGATGAGCTAAACCAAATGGTGGCCCAGTTTTGGTGGGGAAGAGAAGGTGGAAAACGGAGAATACATTGGGTTAAATGGCAAAGGTTGTGTAAGCCAAAAAGTCAAGGGGGTTTGGAGTTTAAAGATTTATATGCATTCAACCTTGCTTTGCTTGCGAAGCAAGGGTGAAGATTACTACATCAACCTAACTTTCTTGTGGCAAGAATTTTCAAAGCCCGGTATTATCCTACTTCTGAATTCTTACAGGCTCCAGTTAAACCTAATTCATCCTACTATTGGCGTAGTGTGGCGGCATCTAGGCATATTATTTGTCGTGGTGCACGATGGAGGGTGGGGGATGGTTTACGAATCCATATGTAGAGGGATAACTGGCTGCCACGAGAACACTTCTTCAAAGTTCTTAGCCTCAGACCGGTGGGGGTACACCCAGAGTTCACGGTGAGATCTTTCATGGTGGAGGATGATGGAGTTCGGTGGAATTCAACTTTAATTCGTAGTTGGTTCTTGGAGGAGGAATCAGATTTGATTTTGAGTATATCCTTGAGTTTATTCTACCGTGTGGATTCGTTGATTTGGATAAAAGAACTTAAGGGCTTGTTCACTAGTAAGAGTGTGTACTTTGTGGCTCGATCGGGTTTGGGAATGAGTGGTGATGAGCCTATGGGATCGGTGATTAATGGTGACACAAGATTCCTATGGAAAGCTTTGTGGTGAGTTAAGGTCCTGGGAAAGTGAAAATTTGTGTGTGGCGTGGGTATATGAATGCTTTACCTTCCAAAGTTAATCTAAATAGCAGACGGGCAATTGTGGATGATACTTGTGGTTTTTGTGATAAAAAGGCAGAGACTGTTGAACATGTTTTTCTAATGTGTCTTAGAGCGGCAGCATTGTGGTTCGGAAGTCCATTAGGCATCCATTCTTTTCATCTAATTGAGGAGGGCTTTGGTCGTTGGTTGGAGTATATGGCGCAAAATGTGTCCAATGAAAGCTTTAACTTGCTTCTTGTTCTTGTTTGGAGTATTTGGAGGGTTCGTAATAAGTTCATTTGGAATGGTGTTGAGGTTTCTCCTTTGGATACCCAAATCAAGGCACAGAAATGGTTGGCTAAGTTTAAAAAATGGAATGAGGGGGCACCACATACCTCTTCGGCAAGAACAACTAAATGGCAGCCGCCGGCCTATGGTTGGATAAAGTGTAATTTTGATGCATCATGAGATAAGCAAAGGTTGATTGGAGGCTGTGAGTTGGTAGTGAGAAACTCGGAAGGCAGGTTTCTGGCAGCCCAGGTTAGCAAAATGGTGGCCGTGAGATAGACGCTTCATGCAGAGGCAGCGACTACTAGGGCATCAACTTTATTCTTGCGTAGATGGGTCACGAAGCATGTTTAGGTAAAGGGGATGCATTGTTGGTGATTTATGCCATTCAAAATGCAAGTGCAGCATTTAGTGGTCATTATGGTTACATGTTCGACGATACGAGGCGGCTTCTATAGGACTTCAAACAATGGAAAATCACCTTTGGTCGAAGAGAGACGAATAAAGTGGCTCATCGCCTTGGGAGGTTTAGTCTTACTGTTGATCACCCGATTTCTTGGTTTGAAGAACATCCCGATGTAATTTCTCATTTATTATTAGAGGATAGTACTAGTAGTTAATTTTGTGCGGGACGCTCTTTTTCTCTTCGTTCGGGTTGAAAGCCCCGACAAGGTTTCTATCGAGGCTCATTGTAAACACCATATCCTCAATTTGTACGTATTTCAATCGTCAATGAATATCGTACTCTTCTTCTTCAAAAAAAAAAAAGTACGGAGTCAAATAGCCATTTAGTACTACGTCGAGTGATATTCATCTTCACTTATGAGGTAAGAAACCTTAGGTTCGATTCTAGCCAAAGGCGAATTTGAACCATGTTATTGTTAACTCATTGTAAGGCTAAATTCACTCTTTAGTATAGATAATAGGGAACTTTAAAGAAATGCGTTCACTTTAACGAAAAACCACATTTTTACACTAAAAAGTCAATCATGATACTATTCACTTTACTCTTTATTTTGTACTTATCGAACTCAAAATTTTCAAGATATTTTCATTAGTTTTCCTTAGATAATATCGTTAGTTCAAAAAAAAAAGGTACATAGTCAAACAGTGTTTTTCAAATTGTCTTTTTTCTTGGGCGCATATAACTTTTTTACAAAAGTGTATGAATAGCACTGTCCATTTTTAATTATGTTGGTACATAAATTCAATCTCATGTAAAAATTTGCAATAAATCCTGTAGCTCGTGAAATTACTCTAATTTTTACCCCTTTCTTTTTTCTTTGTTTGATTTTATCATATTCCCTCAGAAGATACAAACAAAAACATGAGCAAAAACAAATGCAGATAAAAATCACTTTCTATTTAATTTTAAAGAGAATCGATTGGTGGTTTCATCACGTTAGTTTGTATTTTTGAAAGTCAGATTCTCATAGAGGCATTTTATTCCCTCTTAACCATTATCGTATGATATCAACATAAAAAATCGAACTCGAAACTTATCGTGTAGAATATGGACCTAGAATTCCTCTAAAAAAATCACTTTCTGTTTCCCAAGAATTGGACGTTTGGAGTTTCTAATGTATTTCAAGTTTTTGGCTTTGTCGGCAGAAAGACTAGGCAAAAACTTGTTAAACTATTAATCACCGACTTATAAATACGACGCATAACCAAAAACAACGAGAAAATGACTCATCGCAAAATTGGTCCATTTTGTAGGCTTTCTAAATCAGGTACCTGGCAGCACATGCACAATAGATTCACCGATTATCAATTAATTTCATATTTAACAACCCACTAACACATGCAACAAAACCATTTTGTAGGCCCGTATTTCATACAGTACATTCTGAGTTCGCTTCATGACGTTAGTGAATCACGCAATAATATTCAGAGAAAATTGAAATGTCTCTGTAAGTCTTCTTAACCCTAAACATAATGGACTGTCATGTTGAAGACACCAACTAATTTTTTAAAAAATATATTCATAATTCGTGTAACAAAAAAGGAAAGTTGTTTTCTGCATTTTGGAGAGCATTCGTAAGTCACGTGGCACCATGGAGAAATTTTTGTATATACAACTAATAATATGACTAAAAATTTCGATCTCATGGAAGTAGAAAGTTTCACATTTATGGAATAATTTCGTCAATTAATTTCCCTCACTTAAAAATAAAAACAAACAAACAAACAATCAAACAAGCAAAAAAACTCTCTCCATTTGTAGGCAATTCATCATCACGTGGCATCATGAAGAAATTTTATACAATAAGGAGTTAAGATTCTCTCTGAATCCCTTTGCTCAGAGTCTAAATATCCAGAGATACGAATCGTCGAAGAGAAGAAAAAAGATCTGGACCTTTGGTTTGTGTAAGGTAGGCCAGTAGAATAGGCTAATGAGGATCGTAAAATTTAAAATAAGTGGTCTGAATTTCCAAATCCGTTCACACCGGACACAAAAATTCGAAAAAAATTCTCAACTCATAAATTAGTAATAGGACATATATTTCCGGCACCTTGCCATTAGAATGCTCCACGGTTATGGAATAATTTATTTATCTATCAATTCATCAACTTAGACACGAAATCAACCAACAAAAAGAATCAGTTTCTTCCGTAAGCAGTCAATTCTAAATCGTGCGATATAAAGGAGAAAGTTTTATGCATATACAACTGATAATATGACAAATTTCGTAGCGTCGTATCAACATAAAGTTTCACTAATACCAAATAATTTTGTTATATATCAAATCACCCACTTAAACATGACAACAAACAATCAAATTAGAGAAATGCTTAGGAGACTCTCAAAGCAAAACTTTTCATGGACTCTCTGTCACCTTATGTTTTTGACACAATATAATACTGGCACAAAAATTATACAAAAAACATGAGGTAACGGAGAGTCTCATTTTTTAGTCCTTAGCATTTCCCAGCAAACAAAACAAAGGCCTCGAACTTTCCTTCTATTTGTAGGCATTTCTAAAGCCACATGCAGCTCGCGGCTTTCACTAGACAATGAAATAACTTCACGTTTTTGTGTATTCAAGCATTATACGTTTCGGTCAATTGCCAAATAATTTATTCGCTTGGAACGATTATGTTTATCTAATGTTACCAAAAGTAGGAACAACGTTGAGGAAAAAGGTCACCTCCCTTGGATGGCATTCCATTTTTCCATTGTTTAGAAAGATTCGAACTTAGGCGCAAGCAGCAGCGAAATCAAGATTTAATTAGGATTCCTATGTTAACGATTGAAGTTTTGTTAGATAGAAACAGAGTGAAGTGTACAAAAAAATTCAATTTATTTACTAAGGCATTTTATTGAACATTTAGTGGGCTTGTGTTTGTAGCCGAACTAAAATGCACACATGTTAACAAGTATTGACACATGCGAAGCAATCTGATGAGTGTTATTGAAATAATTTGTTAGCGTTCTTGAAGCAACTTGTGATAGTCATTTCATCAACAACTCGGTGGGCAAAAAAGAGACCCGTACCAAATATTTAGAGTGTTCTCGGAAGATCACCTTTCAATACATCTGGCACTGGATGCAAGGAGTGTAACACATTGTTCTAGCCAACTTAACTGATATGACATGTTGCATGGATTAGCACATCATCCAAACATTTCTTGTGCAAATGAACCATCATTTTCTCTTCATTAAAAAGATGGATAAAAGTCAAGTCAAAGATAGAGTTCGGTATGACATCGACGTCAGTTTCTCACTGGATTGTTGAATTCTTATGGTCCTAACCCCTTAAATATGCCAATAACCTAACATGTTTTTAGTAATTGGCTGTCGTTTTTCCTTGAAAACAAGCAGATGGCCAGTTGTAAGCGCAAGTGCGGATATAACCCCATCCATCTGTTTCGATTAGCGTCGAGGCGAACGAGAGTGCATACATTGTCTTTATCTTACTCGTTTGTCACAATCAAAATAGAAATGCGAAGAAGATTCATGCAAACGTGACTATTTCTGCCACTTTATGTTTTTAACAAAATATTTTATAATGTTGGCACAAAAATTAACGTTAAACTGTGAGGTAACAGAGAGTTTATGAAAAGTTCCACTTTAAAAGAGTCTCCTTAGCATTTATCATACTCAAAATTTACAGATACCAAATCTTCTACACCTAAAATGGGTGTGGCCTCTTTATGACCTATCATTGACCGACACGTGTTTATAAACTTAACTTTTTTTAGCTTTATTGTCATAAACTTAATATATGTCAAATAATGATTGAGGTCACGAAGATGCAACACTCATTTTAGGTGCAGAAGATTTGATCTCAAATTTAGAAATGAGAGTGCTATCAACTTTCTCACTACTACTCATGCCACATGTATGCTATTAGCATGCAAAACTAAAATTCAATTATATTAACAAGGGAATAAAATAATATGATTTTAATATAGTTAAAATTTCAATGTTGAATGCTAATGGAGTACACGTGATATTAACAAAAGTAAAAAAATTAAAATGCAAAAATAAATGAGAAAGTTCGTAGCACTTCTTATTTAGAAAAGTAGAGTTTGTTCAAAAACAAAGATTTTACTTTGTAGCCGAATGTATACATCGTTGTTCACTTCGCACGCGTAACAACACTCAAAATCCATAAAAGTAAAAGTAAAGGAGAAGCATACAATCACATCCATGTTTTAGTTTTCCTCCAGCAGACCAAATACTCGCTACGTTGTGCAGTATCAAATTGATAATCAATACCGCGCATCGTAGTTTAATTTTGTTTATGATATTTGAACTCGGGACATGTTTTATATTTAATATTCAGGGAAGAGAAATGCTATGGGGGTTTTCTCAAAAGTGATTCTTAGTAGATTCTTTACCACTTTACATTTTAACGTCAATTCTAGAGCTAACATTATAAAACAATTGTATAAAAAACATGAAGTTTACGGAGAGTCTCACTTTTGAAAGAGTCTCATTATCATATGTTTTTGGAGAAACAAGAGCATCTATCCTTAAATTAGAACTAATAATAATCAATCATTATAATAATTGTATATACCAATTTTTAAGAGATTTTTCAATGTGACCGGAATACGAACTGGTACACCACGTATCATTATACAAGTAGTGAGATTCTTGTATGAAAAAAGTAATAACGTAAAAAATAACATTTTCCACTACTTATTTAACAACACGTGATGTACCATTTGTGTTACTGACGGAAGGAAAAAATTTCTTAATTTTTTAAGAGGCAAGGAAAGGAATAGCATGAAATTGGTAAAATTCTAGTCCTCGGAACATGCAAAATAAAATTTATCAAAGTGTAATTCAAACGCTACTCATTATGTCGTTGTATGATGTATAAGGTCTCTTAACGTGGGATTCAGATCCTCATTGAATTTCACATTTCAAAGCTCACGGCCCAGTAATTTTGGACTATTCAATTTAAGTTATGATGTCCTTATTAATCCATTTCATTGGTCAACTTCATACATAATTTCTCTCTTCAACACTTTTATTTTTCTCTCTTTTGAATGATTCAAATTGCTCAGTTCGTGAGCTCCAAATGTGATCCGGTGAGAATTTCAATTTCAAGTGGTTCTAAAGTTTCAAATTTTTTTTTAACTCATTCTTTAAGCTCTGTTTTTTGGTAAAAACTCATTCTTTAAGCTTTAATTGTTTGGTTTATAGACGATAAGATCAACTTTGGACAAAAGATATGATAGGATACCAAATGTCCTAGCAACCCAATGTGTATACTGCAATAAAGACTTGCATGCACGCTTATTTTGAAAACGTCACAGTATTGTTTTGGATCGATAATATAATATTATAGATATTTTAAGTTGTAGGTAAGTCTCTCTCGTACATTTCATCTTTTCCCTCACCCCTCCGGCAGCACCATCTTCGCGTCCGTGAGAGGACGATTATTTAATGGTTAGAAGAAAATTAAAAAAAAAAATCTCTAATACAGAGAACCAGAATCTGATTAAACAATTTTTAAAAGGGGATATTGTGGAGGATAATTAGATAATCAAAATCCTCAAAGTTCTTCTGGGGCAGGTTGTAACGGATCTCTTTGTTCCACCTGGTGGGTGCAGATAAAATTATTCCTCATTGATTACTGCTGGCACAAATCTATATGGAAAGTTGTGGTCCTCAAATTTTAGGGCTAAATACACTGCTAGTAGTTTGAGTCACCCCCAACTATCCATGGCGGCTGAGTTACTCAAACTATCCCACCAGAGCCGAGAATTTGTCTTCTAATCATTTGTATTATTTATTATGTTTATCTTTTTAATGATGTGACGAGAAATCTCTCCTAATGTTATGTGATGAAAGTGAATTTTTGTCTTATAACTGACTGAATCATCATCTTTTATCTATTTCTCTCATCACGTGATTTGGAATTTCTCATCAACTGATCTAAAACATTGACGGTTATAATTGTGACTCACGGGTCAAATTTGGGTATTTTTGGTATGGCTTAGGGGAAGATGATGTATTAGCATTGATGTAAGTCAAATGCCTGAGTCAGGATTTGATTTACTAGACAATATTCTAGACTACATCAGCATACATAAATGGTATTGAATTCAGACGCATTGAAGAGCACAAATTGTCCTGGCTAATTGGCCTAACCCATGTCTACTAATATTGAGATTCTTATTGCAGCTAGGGTTTGTGTAAACCTCAGTCAACACCAACCTTCCCCAGCCAAAAACTTGTGAAACCTTCCATTAATTTGGACTTCACTGCAGCCAACAGTCTTAACAATTCCTGAACGGTTCATCATATTTCTCCTTCTTCCTGCTTCTTCCCATTGACCACAAGATGCATACAAGTTAGAAAACATCATGTGTTCCCCATCGCTCAAGCAACAACCCCTTTTCACAACGAGTTCCATAGCTTTCTCCCCAGCTTCAAGGTCCTGGTGAATCACACAAGCACTAAGCAGAGCACCCAAGACCTACTTGCCAGGCCAAAACGGCATCCTCTTGACGAGTTGCAGTGCCGAGTCAAAGAGCCGGGCTCCGCTTAAAAGATTTCACATCCCTCCTTCACCAAACCTGCATGGCTGCAAGCACTTAAAACCCCAATGAAGGTGATGTGACCTGGTTTTATGCAGTTCTCTCTCATTTGGTTGAAGAGCTTCAGAACAGCGTACCCAAAACCATGAAGCGCGAGCCCAGAAATTAGGGCAGTCCAGCAGTAGATGTCCTAGTTTTTCGACGTGTAGGACACCTCAAAGGAGTTGTGTATGCTTCCACATTAGCATACATGTCTATCAGCGCGGTTATTACATGGGGACTGGATGCCTGCTCAAGAATTTCAGTGTATGTGTATCTTTACGCCTGTTTCGAGTGATCCCAAGTGAACGCAGGCAGATAAAGCGCCGGTCACAGTCAGATACTCGGGTTTGATGTCTCCAGCCTTCATTTTGTAGAACAAATTCCAAGTTACGACATTTCTCTCTGGCATTCACGCTTCAGCCTTGTCTCCACCGTTCATGCACGCCAATATCATCGTTCCATGAGACAACTCTTTCTCAGGAATTCGATCGAAAATACTTGTGGCAGAGGTTACGCTCCGTGTGCCTGCAAACCCGGAGATCATTATATTGAAGGATGCAGGGTCTTGTGACGGCATTGTACCGAAAATTTCCATTGCGTTATCCATCTGGCCGCTAGAAGCATACACATCTAGCATGGAGTTCCAGGCTGCCACATCTCTCTCGGGCATTTTATCGAACCTTGCGAGCATTAACGAGGAGTCTTTCAGCAAAGCAGTTTGGACGAAAAGATGGTAGCAGAAACCGGTTTAACTGTCCGGCCATGGAGCGTTAACCCGATAGGCAAAGAAGTATTACCTGCTGCTTTGAGCACAAGGGGAAATGTGTAGTTATCAGCAGAGAAACCAAGTTTCTGCATCTCAATGTATGATTGAATTTGCATGCTCCACGTTCCCCTTCACCACCTGATTCCCTACAATTTGGTTCCACCTTCGCTGGTCCGAACCACCGGATGATGGCGAGAGGGAGGTGAAGTTGCAGGTCACAGAGGCCATCTCAATATCCAGAACTCACAATGGCTTTTCGGGCCGAAACAGGGGCTATCAAAGATGTCAAACAACAAGGTGGAAACTTATTGAAGCTAGAAGATAAACTGACGACAATATCCATGGAGAAAATTTAAGGCCACACATGCCGGCCAGGTACAAAATCAAGAGTAATTGGTACACAGAATGCAAAACTAATTTAACAAAACGATTGTCAAGGTCCTATTCAGTCTCGATTGTTCCCGGGAAAAAAATTAACCCGAGCTCGATAGGAATACAACACATCATGTTTCTCAGCTTAAGGAACAAAACTTGAACTAAAACCCCCCAAAAGAGATATACAACTGAATAAAATTAACGGTTGATAAAAGTTTCAAAAATATGTAGGGGAAGAAGCAAGCTACTGCTCCACCCCCTTGGATGCCCAACGCCACAGCTTTCCTGCATCGACTGAGATTATAGCATGAATCAGGTAAGCAAACTCTCACAAGCCTGGACCTCGGTTTCCTGCGTAGCCAAAAATTCCTTCCCGGAAGGACCGGATGCAATGCTCTTCTTAGCAGAACCAAAAATGGCTGTCCGGAACATGTCATCTTCCACCTTCTTCAGAATTTCCGTCACAACCTTGAAGTCCAACACCTTAGCCAGAGCCAACTTCCCAAGAATCTCACCAAAATTAGTTGGCGCTTTTGGCAAATCAATGCCAATGTCATCCAACATTGACCCGTAAAGAATGCACCCGGTTCCTATATCAACAGATGTCAGCGCATTTTTATTGACCAAGAACTCTAGAAGGTTTATAACAGGTTCTACACATGGTGGGATCTTTTCCAGTGCAAGGTTAATAGCTTCCTTAACAACCTCTGGATGGTAAGCTGGGGCTTTCAGCTCCTCCACACATTGAAGTGCTTCATCGAGAATCCGAACACTGAAATACTCCTCCAGCAGAGATACAGTTTTCCTTTGTAGAACAGCAAGATTTGATATAGCTGCAGGAGTCAAAGGCTTAGAAGAATTTGGTACGGTTGCGGGAGCCAGAGGTTTCTCAGCTGGAACTACAGGTTTGGGATTTTGAGTAAAAGGTTCTGCTCGGGAAGGAGGACCACCGGCTCCCAATAAGGCACTTGTTTTCCCAGCTATCATGCCACCACTGCCTTGAGGTAAATATTTTGAACTAAGAGAAGGTGTTTTGCTAATCAACGGTGGCTGGACACGACTGGCAGACAGGGACCCCAAACCATCACGCTTGGTCATTGAACGGGATCGATAGACCTCCCAATCGTCATTTTCAAGACCAGGCATTCCTGGCATCTTCCTAGTCCCGGGCATTCCAGGCATAGGCCTGGTAACAGGAAAACCTCCTGGGCTCAAATCCCCCTGGGAAGCAGCATTGCGAGCATTTCTCATCATTGCTGTCGAACCTGCACGCAACCCCATATTCTTTTCTGCATCTGAATGGATTTCACTAATGGTCTTTGCTTTCACCTTCCAAAAAGGAGAAAAAAACAGAAGTCAGATACACAAATCCCACTACGATGTACCACAATACATTCTATGGTTACCTCTTTACAAAAAAAGATGAAATGACAACAGTATGTAAAATCACCTCTTCACGCCTAGGGACCCAGTTGTTAGACCGCAAATCAAGAACATCACGGACCATGAACCTCAACCGTGGTGCTAGTTGGGTGTTCGTGGTCAGCTCCTTCAACCTATTAAAATAGCTATCATTGACTCGCTGGGCCCTTTGGCTCTCATCCAGCTGCTTACCTATGGTGTTGAAAAATTGGCATATTGCCTCCACATTCTCCTCAGCAGGGCATGTTTTGCCATCACCCAGAAGCTCCTGGGTTAGACAAAAGTGCAGAGAGTTAGTCCAGCAGTCAAATTCCTATACAAAAAAAAAAATACAAAGTGAATGAACACTAGCAAGAACCTGAACAATATGGTGAACAATCTTCTCAGGCACCATTTTTTGCTTTAATAGTTCTCCAATAAGGCGTATGTTTCCTAAAGTTCGCAACTTAAGCATTCGTTCTTTATCTCTACATTCCATTTCTTGCTCAGGAGCAGTCATCTGCCTAATTTCTGCCCTCAAGTTGTCGGCACCTTCAAAAGCCTCTTGGCAATTATTCAGCAGAACACGTTTAAATGTGATTTCTTTCCCACCATCCACCTCAGATGGGAAAGGAGGAAGCTTTGCATTAAGATCTGAGCATAAAAGCGCATACATAGGACAAAATGTTGGCTCCAGCACAGCCTTATCAAATATAAGAAAGATAACATCCTGCAATTCAAAGTGAATCCTCAAGTCCATTAGCAGGAAAGTAATAGCTAAGTATGGAGTAAGAAGTATTCAAAGACTTTTAGTTAATACAAACCTTTAAAATATCCGGAGTGGTAATTCCAGAATCAATCAGTTGGCCCTTGAGAATGTCAAACTTCTCTGGGGTCAATTTGTTCAGTATACTGCACAAAAATTAGAACACTTTTAATAAGATAATCAGATAGAACAAGCAGTTGCACAAAAAATAACCCATTCTAGCTTCCATTAAATTGCATCCTTTTAAACTGTTGAACAGATAATGAAAGCAAATCCTTCAGCTGATAGAAATCAGAGAATTAATTACCCTTTCACTGTCTTCAAGACACGATCCTTCTCAGAGAGTGTTCCTCTTCGAGCTGACCATGGAACTTCTGCCTTAATGAGGGCAGGAGCAGGCCCGACCTGTTTTTTTCAAAAAGCTAGAATAAGGAAACATAACTAATGAAACTGAAAAATAATTCAAAGATATACAAGCAACACAAAATACACGCCAACATTTTGGTGCCTAGTGCCTGCTATTACTAGCTTCCAGAAGTAACCTTTGATGGCTAATTATATATAGAGCCAATGATCCCTCACTCAGTATGAAGAGAACTCAAGATTAACAACAATCAAACAACTGAAACACACAACATTCTTCAATGACATACAAAATTTTGATATAAACTCATCCAAGGCTTCAAGTTACAAATAACATGCCTCATGTACTACTTTGCTGGTGATTATTTTATTGGTCAAGGAACCAGGAAGAGTAAACAAAGTTGATCTGCAGTACAGCATGGGAAATATAGAATCTTAAGAGTAAACAAAGTTGATCAGCAGTACACCATTTATATCCCTTACACAATCGGATAATAACTTATTACCCCTTGGTTACCAGAAATTTGCGCCCTTCCAAACTGGGAATTTAGTTGGTCCTGCTGGTTATTGAATTCCTTTTTATCCTCTTCAGAAGCAGGTGCAGATCGACCACGCCAATCACGGTTATCTGGCTCAGAATATCGACCTTGGGGTTGAGGTTGCAGCTAAAGAAAATTGAAGTAAAAGTTAGAAATAGAATTCCTAAAAACATATAGAGAAAAGATAAGTATAGCAGACTAAAAAATTATAGGATGAAAAATTTATTTGAAAGTACCCAATTGCATGAAACCGTGAAATTGATAATGATGAGTTTTCAGTCCAGGTGAATAACACAGCTAGGTGGTAGAAGTGAATAGTAAGTATACTCACATTGGTAGTATCTGCACGACCCCAAGTAGGATCCTCTATAGCAAACTCAGCATCTATTTCTCGTTTAACCTTCAAAATTTCTTCAGGGATAGTAGTGGCCGCCTATACCAAAGGTAAGATCGTCGTATAAGAAAAACACTATCATCCCCACCTTCCAGGATAGATACTAAGAAATATTCTCTATCTTCTTAGTGCTCCATAACATAGTTAAAGAACAATAGTAGCTATAAAGAAAAGTGATCACAACAGTACCTCCCTAAGCTGCAATAGCTGATCCCTAGTATATCGAACTCGCTCACGACCTTCAAACCGCAAGTCACCAGTCTGTAACAAGAACACAGTTATAAGTGTTGAAACATATGAATGGTAATCCTCGGTAAATGAACTATACACATCAAAATGGAAATAAAAACACGCGCACACATAGGAAATACGTTATCAATGAAGAGTGAGGATGGCATGTGCGACCGAGCTTAACGAACATATGTATTATAAGGTGAAAACACATTAAATTATCCCACATGTATGCGTTACACATCACAATCAACAATCATGAGAGAATTTTCACTGTGCCAAAAATACGGGGAGTACACCAAGTGTAATAATGCAATTGGTTGGAAACTTGAAATAAAAAAAATTCCAACCAAATATATTATTACACTTGGTGTAACGGGCCGTGTTCCCGGCACACTAAAAATTTTCTCAACAAACATAAGCCAACTTTATACTTAAGACACAACATGTAATGCCCCGGTCCTTTATGGGCATTGCAGACTCATTGCAAGCCCACCTAAAAACCCGACATAGAACTCTTCGTCCATATTTACAGCTGGTACACATTCTTGAGAGCCCTGCCAAGAATTAGGACGTTTAAATCTAAAAAACTCAATTTTACCCTCTTTCGACAACGAACTCCTTTTCTAAGCATCTGAAAGTAAAATTTTGGTCTAGGATTACAAAAAAGCCTACTTTTTGAGGATTTAACGGAATAACGACTGAAGATCCAATTTTTACAATGAGTTCGCTTTCAATTTTACCAATAATGGAATTCTAAACAAAAACGCATACAATTCAAAACTCGAAATTGAAAATCCACCACAAACAAGAGAAAAAGAAAGCCTTCGAATTTATTAAACCTCGAGAGTACCAGATCTACAGAACGAGCAAACACATTCGAAAATACAGATATGTACACTGATCCCTTATACATTCATATATACATACACATATACGTATACATACAAATATACATACACAATACAATATTTTTAGGTGAGTGGGGAGCTAGGGTAAGGAGGCACCTTGAAGGCGGAAGCGAGGCCGGCATGGGAGGGGAGAGCCTGAGCATCAGAAGAGTTAGAATCGAAGCGAGCCGTGAGGAATCTGGGGGCACGAAGGCCGCCGGCGCCGCCAGGTCTTAAGCTTATCACCGTTGGATCCGCCATCATAACTCGCCGCCGTCGATTTTTCTTTTCCGACTAGATAAGCGGAAGAGATTGCAGCCGCGCAGCTGGGTAGAAGAGGGAGGGAGAGGAGGGAAGGGGGGCGTTTGGAACGGTGGATAGAGTTTCTCTCTCTCTATATCTATATGTGCAGAGAGAGTCGGCGTGCAATCTCTTCTCTCGCAGCGGCGCGCTCCGAATAGGGAAGGGAGACAGAGACGCAAACCCTATTTATTTTACAAAATATTTTAACGCTTAAATTTTCCCGAAACGTATTTACACATTTTTCGTCAAAAAACGTATTTACGAAAAGTGGTATCCGTACAGTCATTTTTTCACTTTTTTATTTTTTATTTTCTACATATTTTTCGTTAATTTTTGTTCTTTAATTTTTTTAAGAGAAATAAATGTGTAAAAAATGAATAAGGGATTGTGGATTGAGGTCAAATATTCCAACAAAAAATAACTTAGGTAAATGTAATTCAATTTTAATGCCACCGAAAAATAAGTTTCTACATTCTTTTTTATTTCAAGGAAAATATTATTTTTTTCAGTTTATTGACTTTGCGTCGCACATTGCTACACGTAGCAAAATCTTAAATTATTGATTGTGGAATTGCTCTGATTATGTGATATCAATGTGGTTTTCTTTGTGACATCCCACGTCGTCTAGTGGAGTGGATCTTTTAAGTTTTATATGTACATTCTCACCTCCAATTAACACAAGAACTTTTGGGAGCTCACTAGCTTCGGGTTCTATCAGAACTCCGAAGTTAAGCGAGTTCGCGCGAAAGCATTCGCAGGATAGGTGATCAACTGGGAAGTTGCTCGTGGTTCCAGAAACAAAACCGTGAGGGCGTGGTCGGGGTCTAAAGTGGACAATATCATGCTATGGTGAAGTCGAGTCCGGGATGTGACATTCTTGTCAACGAAAATCTAAGTCACGTGTTGTTGATGTTATTAATTAACAGAATGTCTGACATTATGTGATAAGTGTTATACGTTACAAGTTTAGTGATTCGTCATAAAAGGTATTTATTCGGTAGGTCATTGCACTAAGGAGTCTGTATGGTGTATGTGCAAATTACACTTTGTTTATTGTGGCACTAAATTTTATTTTTAAGCTTTTTCGAATAATATAAA
>JADOBS010303163.1:0-17017 GCA_015708375.1 Cydonia oblonga
ATATATATATATATATAAAGTTAACTTACATGAAAAATATTCTAGCGTACTGTGCTGTCATGTATTACTGCCGAGGCTGTTGATTCTCCATGTTGTTCTGTCTGTTGAATATTCAGCATAGAAGCCAATCACCTAGTCTATAACTGCTTTTCTTCCTCGAAAAACGGCCTACTCGGCGCGGTTGTACTCTTCCTTCCTCTCCAACTACAGATGTATTGAAGGCTTCCTCGAGAATCATGCTTGAGATTCGTGGAGATTATTTTATAGAAGGAAAAAAGCAAACAACAGGGAGTTCTCTTTGTCATTTTGCATGCCAGGGTCAAATTTCGGTGATTAAGTGGAGGTTGCCGAGCTTGGCATGGAGCTCATTCGTCATGGTTGTGCGTAGCTGCTGAATAAGATAATAGCCAGATGCGGTTCGTGATTTTTCTTGGCTGGCGAATACTGATTGCTCTCCACGACGCTAGGTGAACAAAGTTAAATTTCCTTATCCATTCGGCCTACAGGCCGAAGCTCAAGGAAACTGGGGGGCTGTGTTTGGACCCAAAATTACATCATTGGCCCGTGCAATCAAAACCGTTGAGTAAACATAGCTCCCAATCGTCGGATCGAAGGGTGAAGATCGTTTTGTTATTATTGAAAGATAATATTATGATTTTTATCATAATTATCCTTTAATGATAATTAAGATGAGATATGTATCTCTAAGCAGGAAACACGGTAGCACAATTCAAGTTGATTTTGGATGTTTAGCGTGTGAATGTATAGGTGGGATCAGTTTGGTTAACTGACAGATTCAAGTGGCATGTTGCAAACTGATTATTATCCATTTAAAGTATGGTGATAATTAGTAAACAAATGAATTTGGAGTTCACTTAGACGGCTGAAGGTTATTATGCTGGCATGGATAAAATTATAAAGTGATGGTGGAATAAAGAGCACCCCCGAATATCCTTGGCAGGATGCCAAGAATCTAGTCGGACAAATTGCATCAGATTGGAACTCGTGGGCTTTGAAAGGATGGGAAAGATGGGATCAAGTTTGAACTTTTTGATAGTGCATGATTGCACCTGGTCAGATTTGGTGGAAAGATGAGTGGATTGCCGTGATGCTTCGGTTTGAAATGCATGGCTAAGAGATAGACTTGCATGCTAATTATTTGCATGCCTTAGTTCTAGCACGTGGAGATCATCAAATCCTTGGATAATGATGGACAAAATAAGGAGAAAAGGAGATAATGATGGAGATTTTAAATTGGTTGGATAATTGCATGATAACTCCATGCATTTGGTTGAGTCTGATCCACACCAAAAATCTCGTGCCGTATTCAAGGATCAAGTCGGCACGTCCCTATAAATACAGAGGCAGTGGCAACGAGAAAAGTTCGCTCCCACTTCAACACACAAAAACTGTCATGCGCAAATTCGCTCTACGTGAAACCTCTTAACAACCTTGAGAACTCTATTCTTACCCTTTCCTCGCTGACACATCTTCAGTTGGTATACACAACACTGTGAAGGCAACCAGCGATATCTTCAGTTGGCATAAACATCACTGTTGCCGTAGAATCAGTCGACCGCAGAGCATCTTCAGTTGGTATAAACAGTACTGCAAATGGGTCGACTGGTTATTTATCCAAGTCTCGGCCGAAAAGGATTTTCGAATCCTTATTGGTAGAGTTCATCTCATTAGCCTTCTAGGCGAAGTGGGGTGTTACATGTTATTACATTCGGCACATTGAAATCCGAATTCGATATTGAACTTCGCAGAACTAGCAGCCTTGTCTTCAGGCTCTAGAACCCGAAGGCCGATGCTTGTTTCTTCCTCGGCCGCAGTCGCAGGATCAAGAAGTCAGCAGTGCGCTCAACACCACATCCACATTTTTACTCACCGGCCGAGATCGGCCGTCGAGTTAGCACGCCCCGCATACAACCAAAGGACGTAGTTAGCTTATTAGTTACTCAGCCTGCGCGCCACGTAGGCTTGGTAGTTTTTAGGGTCAACAGTAATATGATTTTCTGGAAATTATACATGTTTTACAGTGAGAGGTTAGTATGTTCAGAAAATAAATGTGTTTCATAAACCTTTGTTTTTGCCCACTCACACCTTCTGTTTTTCGCTCCTCTAAGACTTAGCTAAATCCTTTGTGGCGTATGAGGGATCTCTGGCGATTCTGACATCTACCCAAATAAATGTAGGAGCATATTTCCGGTTGTGTAATAAGTATCTTAACTAGACTTGACTACTTTACTTATGTTGTACTGTCATTTATGCTCTGACTACTTATGTTTTATGGGTTCTTCCCACTACTGCACACTTTCTTTATTAGCTTAAATAAATTATAGCTTAAGTTTAAATTTATCCATATTTTTTTTACATCGCTTTCCTTTTGGTTATGTCACATTTGGGTGTCAGCCAACATGCCTATCGGGGTGTGTCAATAACACTATTTAACTAAATTAATTAATTAAATATTTAACTCTCAGTAGATTCAGCACATAAAAAGAGGAAGTGAAGAATAGAAAAGATAGTGTGAATCTAATCGCATTGGTGCTACTGTCCAAACCTTTGTAAAACGTCTCAGTCATGTAATTAAACAAATAATAACCAAGTTAAGAAATGAAAAAATATTGCAGATTGCGAAGCAAGACATCTAAGACATCTAAGATACTGGAACCCAATACTCATCTTTCTCAAAATTTCCACAGTTCTGAATCTTCTGATGGTGAGTCTGTGGCTAGCTAATGTACGTATTAATATTTCTCCCTGCAAGAATATATTATTGATGGTGGCTTCACATTGTAGCAACCGTTCAGAAAAACTGAACAAGATCATACTGTATATTAAGCAATTAGGTTTTATAATAGATAATTGATTTTAAGTTTACTAATGTTAAACCCTAAACCATATAGAAGAGAACATTGAAAGATTAGTGGCATAGTCACAATCACTACTTAACCAATTTGTTTCGATTTTTAAATTAATCAAGTCAAGTCGCTCAAATCAATTGACTTGACTTGATTAATTTAAGGGGCTTTTAGAGATAAGAGCTCAAATAAGTTGATTCTTAGAATATAACCTAGAAGGTTTTCTATATTAAAAAATAAAATCTTTATTTTAATGTACCACAACATGTCACTTATAACAATATCAAAGGTTTTGTTACTATATACATGAATCTCATCTTCATTTTCTACAATGTAAAATTCACTGTCAAAGTTTCAGAAACATAACCGTAAATTCATTATCACCTAAAAATGAAAAACGTGAATGTGAAAGCAAACATTCAATTGTACCTGTAATCAATGAAAATTTTCAAATAGACAACTATGTACCTTTTGGTATGATACTCTCATTAATCAGTATTTTAGTTGTTACTACCTTCTGGAATGGGGATATTTGAAAATCTGTTTGAAGCTACGATTAAAGGGAAGACTATTGTTCGGCTTAATCGATTTGTTGACTTCGTCAAAACCCACGAATCACTTGTAAGCTTCGATTTGAAATTATTTTTTAAAAACCTTGCTCGTTAATTTTTTCTTTCTGTTCTTGATATTTATTCAAATTTGGAATATTGTATAACCGGTTTCATTATCATACTTTTGAAAGCTCTCATAACGATATTGCGTGGAAAATGCACTAATTTACATCCAAGATATGTCTTAGCAAGACATGATTACTTTACAATGCATACCATGTGTTTGTTGAAATGCCTATGTGGAGATTTTGCTTTGTTTGGTTCTGTTTACATTTAGACAAGGACGGTTAGGTTTGCTTGATTCGGTATGTTTGGTTATGTGTTGTAAATAATAATTAGTTACGTACTAGTTTAGGTTCGATAGTTTTGGTACGGTTAATTAGGATTTGATTTCAATTAGGTACGTTATATGGTTTAGGTCCAAGGGATTCTGTAGGGACAATTTGGTATGGTTTGTATTTTTTATGTTTTAGTCCATTAGGTTCAATAATTTCAGCATTATTGCTTCGTCGGATGTGTGGGCACGTAAGAAAATATATGATTAAGAATGAGGATATCCGAGGTAAAGTAGAAGTGGCCGCAGTTGAAGATAAGATGAGAGAAATCGGTTAAGATGGTTTGGAAACGTGAACCAAAGACCTACATATGCTTCTGTTAGAAGATGAGACTATGAGACGGAGGTTTAGGGGAAAAATGGTAGAGGAAGACCTAGGAAAACTTTGAAAAAGACTATATGAAAGGATATAGAGTACATGAAGCTAACGAAGTCTTGGCACAAAACCAAGCGTAATGGTGTTCAATGATTCATATAGCCGACCCTACTTAGTGAGATAAGGTAAGTTAATCAGGTATGATTTGATTTCAAATCGTTAGGCCTTATACATTAGCTATGATTCGTCAAATATTTGGGCCTTATACATTAGGTTCGATTGATTCGGTACAATCAATTTGGTATGATTTGTATTTTTATGATTTAGTTCATTAAGTCTGATAGTTTCAACAATATTGCTTCGTCGGATGTGTGGGCACATGAGTTATGATTTGTTAGGCCTCATACATTAGGTACGATATGATTTCAAATTGTTAGGCCTTATATGTTAGTTACATACAATTCGTCAAATCCTTAGGTCTTACACATTAGTTATGATTCGTTAAATCGTTAAACATTATACATTAGGTTGGATTGATTCGGAACGGTTTGTATTTTTTATATTTTAGTTCATTAGATCAGATAATTTCAGCATCGTCGATCCGTTAGGTTTCATACATTAGTTATGAATTGTAAAACCTGATGCTTTACAATTTTTTTGTGTTTGAATTCACCTGATGACTTATTTACCCATCTTGTTGTAGTCAATGAAATTACACATATTACAATTACCCCATGCCGACATGTTATGAATCCCACTAGTGGCACGAATATGGCTTTCTTAATCATGCAGGTATAGTGTATCCCCTATTCTTAAGTCCAATTTGTCCACTAAAGGGTGACTCATCCTACGTGTATAGAATTCTCTTTCCATTCAAATTGTTTACGATTTACATGTATTAGTGTTTAGTATTCATTTGACGACTCAGAGTTGACTGTGTTGTGGCTATTATGTACTACCTGACGCATTTAGCAGAGGGATGGCCACAAAAAGGCATTTTTGAGGTTGGTGAACTTACAATGATATGGCAAAGATCATAAGCATGTTGGTGAATGCACCGATAGAGGGGTGCATTTTTTATCACTAACCTCAAGTGGTGGTAATGTTCATCACTTTATTTATTATCATTGTATAAGTTTAAATTTTGAGATTTTTATCTATTCACTACACAAATTTCGAAATTTAAATAGATCCAATAAAGATAAATAAGATAGTGAGCATCACCATCACTTGATGGTGATGAGTAAAAATATTCTTCCGATAGAGAGATGAATGAATTAGTTAGAGCCTTTTGTAACCAAAGGGAAGTAGTTCGAGTTTTAATTACATACCATCAATGACAATAGTATGTTAGTGTTGAACATCTTTGTAGAAACAAGAATTATTGTCATTTGTTTTTTTTTTTTTAAATAAATATTTACGAGTGTACTTAATAATGATTCTATATCTGGTATGAATGAAATTTCTGATTTGGTGATGATTCGATCAGTTTGTTTGGTCATACTTTGGTTTGTACCTTCTGATGCTTAGTGTTTTGATAGTTAGAGCATCTCCAAAGAAGATGTCAAATTCAAAACATCAAATTTTAATTTGATGGCTGACTTAGCAATTTGACATATCGTCAATATTTTTCTTCCACCTGATATGCCAAAATTTATTAATTTATTTATGTTTTTTTAAAACAAAAATAATAAAAGTTGAGTTGTTGTTGGTTTAAAAATAATAAAATAATAATTAAAAATGCTAGCATTTAAGGTAAGGCAAGTGGAATGGCTTTGGAAATAGCAAAAATCAAATTTAAAGTTGCCTTCAAATTTGACATCTCTTTGTCCATGTCACCTTAATCTTTTTTTTTCATGTCATCTTTGACATCTCAGTTTGAGTAAATGATACATCATTTGTTACTGTTATATGTCTATGTGGCATTTTTAACATCTGATTTGAAGATGGTCTTAGTAATCTGTTATGTGGATCTTAATACATGTTAGTTTGTACCTACCTGATGCTTATGATCTTTGCAACTTGTACCCGATGCCATGTGCTTGTTGTTTTTCATGACTTGCTTCTTTTTTTGTCACTTCTGATGTAAGACAAATTCCATTTGTTTGTTGTATTAAAGAAAGGGAAATGGAAATTTGTTGTCTTCATTTATACACAGACGCACACGAATTATTTCCAAGAGAGTGTTGCACATTTTACAGTGGAAATTACAAATCTCTAATATTTTTGGCATTATGAGACAGTCAAATGGATTTCATTAACCATTGTAATCAGCTGAATGAAGGGCATAATTATTTTTCACACAACATAAACAATCATACCGAATCGATCGAACCCAATCGACCGTGCCTAAATACAATTGTAAGTTTTTCCAAAAAAAAAAAAAAATTGTAATAGTCAATGTGCTTTAAGCATGATTACCAATTCTGGTATACACATAAAAATAAATTGTAGTAGATACTATGGAATGACAAAATGTTATCTTTTGACACACAAGATTAGTAAATCAATTGTTCACAACTAACCAAGAAATGTCAAAATAGAAAACTAATTTTTTTTCGATCAAATGACCAAAACGAGACACAAATTCATTGAAAAGTAAATCTTTATTCAAAACTCTCTCATAATAACCAAATGAAACATAGTACTAGGAGTAACAAAATTAACTAAAAATCACCGAAAGATAAAAACATAATTCTAGCGCCAAGCTAAAATAAAAAGATAAGCTCTCAAATGTGCGGGAATTATGCCGTCCAAGTTGACGACACCTCTCACATGTTATTGACCTTGATTGTTCTCCAAAAGATTTCATCCTCTCAAACTTTAGCCTCCCAAATATTTTGGGTCAATGGTGGTTCCACTCCAATATCTTCAAGTCCATCAATATCAGGCCTGCCAATTTTTGGAATTGGATATATTAGGAAGGCATTAGAATGCTTGTAGTATTCAGCAATGTAGAAATCTTCAATATAGTCATAAGGATTCTCGTCATCCTTATAAATGCAGGCACTGCATGCTCCCACGAAAACTCTTTGATTTGCCATTGATAACATGATGTCATGAATAAAAACGCTTTTCCAAATATTATTTAAAAAATGATATTTTTTAGAGATTAAAATGAAAGTTTTCTATTAATTTAAAAATGGAAACAAATTGGTTAAGTAGTGATTGTGACTATGCTACTTCCACCACAATTGGTTAACATTGCATCAGTTACTCAATAGGTTAATTTGTTCGAGAAGTTTGCACAACCCTTTTAATTAGAGTTTGAATCAATTTCCTCGTGGACAAGGAAACGACAACATTATTATGCATGTATTCATGTCTAAAAAGCTTAATTTCGAAATTCAGTGACAAAATTAGAGCCTCAAATAGAATAATTATGTAGAAACTTCATAATATATATTTATAAAAATATGATAATGCAGAAACTTAAAACAACACACAACAACTAGGCATTGCCTTCATTTCTCCACAACATATTATATCCCAAAATGATTAATTAGGCTTATTCTTG
Source organism: Cydonia oblonga (assembly GCA_015708375.1). NCBI lineage: Eukaryota > Viridiplantae > Streptophyta > Magnoliopsida > Rosales > Rosaceae > Cydonia > Cydonia oblonga. Next base: position 7,646 of record JADOBS010303163.1, read on the forward strand.
AAATATTTAAGAAGCTGAGGATCTGTCTGATAGAAAAGAATTCCTCCATCGTCACTGACATAGTTATCTTCATTGAGGCTTGTAGCTAAGATCTTGAGCAGGTGAAGCGGAATTGGCCCTGATTTTTTGGGCTCACGATAATACTTCCCTAGAATCGGCTTAGCTGCCTTCGTCTGCAAAAGAAGTAGGTATGCATGTAAACCAAATGTAACAACTGCAAAGACACAAAATCAATAAGCTAGTTCATCAGGTGATAGCTAGGGATCACTTACTGCTTCTTCCAGGTGATAATGTGGAATTTGAGGAAACAGATGGTGTATAACATGGGTACCAATATCATGATGGATCTTGTTAAACATTCCGTAATCACGATCAACGGTTGTAAGCCCTCCTCGCAAGTAACTCCATTCCTGCACCAAAAATAAGATATAATAAGTCAGTACGCTTTACTAAATGGGTATTCATGTAAGAAAAGGATTAATAAAGCATCTTAATAAACAATTGTTATGTACATAAACGCTATGTAAAGCACATCCATTGAGGATTGACAGTATAAACAGAATATTTGCACCTTGCAGCGATACCAAGGGAGCTTTGTCTCGTAACAATGGTGATGCAAATATGTGACAATGTCCAACCACATCACAAAAACCTGTGAAAATATAATGCATGATCAAATTACAGAAAACAAAACCCTAATTCGATATTAAGGTATTATATTACCAACTAAACAAGACTTTTAGAATCAAACTCACCCAATAAGGAACAATTTATAACTTAAGCATTTGAATTGGGCCCTGCAAAACGGAGAAACACAAAAGCAAAGCAGCCACTAGAACAACAGAAGCAGTTGAAGTTATAACATCTAATCGTTCATCTGGGGAGAATTGGCCACTGCTTGTAAGAAAGTGAGATCCTTCTTTACCAGGAGATCTATAAAACTGCGTTAGCGGACAAAATAAGTAAAAGTTAAACAACTAATGATCAAGTAATAAAACCCTTAACAAAACTGTTTAACTAGCTAGACAGATTATATTCCCATAATCAAAATAACTCTCACCAGGCAAACAGGATAAGCGAGGAACGGAAAAGGAAATGTGAATCTCAACGTTTTTGTGCTATTATCCAAACTTTTGTAGAGGGACTCAGTCATCTAAAATAAATAATAAACAAGTTAAGAAATTGAAATATTGAATATCAACAGAAGTTGCATAGCAAGAGAACTAAGATAAGTAAAATACGTACAGGAACCCAACACTCATCTTTCTCAACATTTCCATGGTTCTGATGGTGAGTTCTGTGGCTAATTCTCCTGAAACATTAAGAAGTAATGTTGATAAGTACAGTAATTTAAGAAATCACATTTATAAGACACATTGTAAACAACATCACTAACACGTCCATCTTCTGTTAGAGACATGATCATTTGCAACATAAACATATTATATAATATGTCAAACATGGCGACGTGATCAAAGAAATATATCGAAAACCCACCAGCCATGATAAGGTGCAAGAATGGAAGAGTGCGAAAAGTGTCCCACAAAACTATTAAGCAAGCGAGACTCTGAGAAGCTTCCATGGCCACAGTCATGTCCGATAACAAACACAGCCCAAAACATGGTTCCCTGAGCAACCAGTAGATGGCCAAACATACCAACTGTCTGAGTATTTGGCTATGGCTGCCAGTACAAAACCGACCAAAAAATCCCGAACAACATAACTCAAAGACCTCCATGGGTTCTTTACCTAGCAGTGTTTGGGGATTGCATCTCTGATATCAGCAATCTTGAACGGTGGAGGGGCACTTGCGTCAAAAGCAACTTGGTCTCCAGTTACAATAGTTTCCATTTTTCTGCAACCAACTAAGAATTTTTAATAAAAATTTTTAAAAGAAAATAAATTTACCCTAACTATACTATTTGATATTTAAACTATGTCCAAATTTAAACTACAAGATATAAAGAAAATGAAGGAGAGCAACTTACAGTAGAGACCCTTTGAACCCTTTCGACTCTAGGTATTTATGATTTAAGAAGTTGGCTATATTGATATGTGTTTAGGCTTATTCTGTTAAAGAGAAATGCTAATTAAGGAGGCTCTGAAAGTGATATTCTTCATGGACTCTCTGTTACCTTATGTATTTGGCATAATGTTTTATAATGTTAATACAGAAAATATGCCAAAAACATAAGGTGACAAATAGTCAATAGAAAGTCTTACTTTTGAGAAAATCACCTAAGCATTTCTCTTCATTTCCAATGGATGTGTCGAAATTTATTTTATTAATAAATTAGGCTCATAGTTATTTTTTTTTCCCGAAGGCTCATAGTTATATTAACTATTAATAAATAAATAAAATTGATTTTAGTTCACATCTTATTAGTTGTCAATAAGATTCATGCATTAAAAAAAATTAAAAGCATTTGACTCCATCTTTGTTTGCTGTTAATAAAAAAAATATAAAAAAAACTAGAAAGCAAGGCGTTAAATGACTTAGATGCCACGTCATATATGACATCTTCCTTAGAGAACACCTTGATGTCTTTTAGTCCTAGTTGGTGTATTTAACATCTCCTTCGAAAATGATCTAATTTGACATCTTCATTGAAGATGGTCTTAATATGTAGTTTAGATTAGAAAGTAATAATTATAGGAGAAATGTTAAGGGGACTTTTTCAAAGTGGAACTCTCTATAGAGTTTGTACCACCTCATGTTTTTGGCACAATGTTATAATGTTGGCACAATAATTAATGTTAAACTGTGACGTGGTAGAGATTTCATAAAAAGTTCCATTTTTAAGAGATGTGGATGCATTTTATTAATGTGTAATAAATTTAACCTAGAATATTTCGGGGATTTTCCTTTTGAATCTGAACCTTACTGCCAATTTCTCCCTTTGAATTAATGATTTTTAATTAACTACTATGTAATGGAGATAAACAACTTGCATTCAGTTGATGCATTAATGCATGCATCTAACATGCGACATCTCATTTGTACATGCGACATCTCACATACGACATCTCATGTGAACGTAAGAAACCATACGAAGGCTGACGAATACGCAGACTGACCATGACAGAAATTGAATGAAAGGAGTTGGGAGGTTCTATCATCTAAAAGTTGAGGATGATGTGAAAGAAGAGTTTGGTTAAGATCCCCAGTAACACAACTTGGAAGGGGATGTGACTCACAATTAAGTAAACTAACTATCCACTTGCTGAAACAGTCGTAGGCTTAGCAATGGAAGAAAATGTTGGACATTTCACCAAGAAAGAAGAAAATGTTGGACAAACTTGTGAAATGGACCAGAAAAGTCGGTAAACAGCGTCCGCCTTCTTCTGGAAAGATTTGATAATATGAGAAGTTTCAAAATTAGGGTTCAATTCAACTTTGATGTTTCAATATTATTAGTCAGGTGGCATAATTAACCTTGTTGTTAATGGGACCTAATCAATTTGTACTTTCATCGTGTTATTCAAACTAGTTTGAGACTGGGTGCCACTCGTAGGGATGTCAAATCAATTTATTGGGTTATTAATAGATACTTGTAAAGATTCGTTTAATTTGATATCACCTTATATAATATGGCAATGAGATTGGTAGTAATGATGGTGTAAGGTGAAATCGATGGATGTCAACAGTTTGGTTTGGGGACGGAAATGTTATATCCATCATCATAACAACAAAAATTAACATATCCATAATCGCAAGTTAACCATCATGTATTATCTATAACCATATTCATCGAGTAATGGACTTCCCAGCAGCTAATAGTTATATAAATCTTCGTCAATACAAAAAAAAAAAAAAAAAAAATTCGTTCAGTTGACACATTATAACCGTCATATGCACCAACTCCTTGACTCTCAAACTCTTGCCGAGAGATGATAAACTTGGAGTTTATGATGTGTAAAACAAGGGATATTGTGGAGTATAAAAATTAAAGCATTGAAATCGAAGCAGTAATAGTGTTGGCTAATCTTTGAGCTTTCCCATAAATACCATTGAATTTTCATTAGTTTTAAGTCAAAACCTTCGAACTCTCTCATGAATGCAACTTTCTAATTATCATGGGTAATGGTTCTGTGAATATACATACATTAGAGCATCTCCAAAGAAGATGTCAAAAATAATATGTCAAAAATATATTTGATGACTGATGTGACAAATTGAATACAAGTGCTAAATCCTCTTATTTTTCAATAGACGTGTCAAATATGTATTTTATTATTTTATTGGGCCCGTAGTTACATTAACTATAAAAAAATAATCAAAATTAATTTAGTTTTTATTGTATTGGTTCTTAATGAGACTCATGAATTAAAAAATTAAATTAAAAATATTTGACCCCTTCTTCGTTTGCTGTCAAAAGAGACAGCTAGAAAGCAAAGAGTCAAATGACTCAACTGCCATATCATATTTGGCATATCCATTGGAGAACATCTGAATGTCTTTTAATCATATTTGGCATATTTGACATCTCATTTGGAGATGGGAGTTAATCTCAGTTTACTACCCTAAAGTTTCTTGTTTTCCTACATTTAGTACATCAAGTTTTTTTCATCCCAGACTGGCACCTAAAGTCACAATTTTGAGACATTTTAATACATCCATTAAGTTTGCTGTTAAATCAGCCGTTAACTGGTGATGTGGCGTCACATGGACAATGATGGTTGCCACGTGGATATTAAAAAAATTAAAAATTAAAAAACTATTCTCATCCCGACCTCAGTCCTCCACTCCCACCCTTCGATTTTTTTCCTTTTTTTTTCTCTCTGGTGCATACATGCATTGGGAAGCAGAGGCACAAATGATTTCTCCGATGCTCATTTCCACTCCTGATCTTCAACTCTCCCGACCCTAATCCCATACCGGACCTCCTCCCTCTCCTCCACCATCTTCACCTCCCCTCCATTCTCTCTCCCCACTATTCTAGCATTAACCCTAATCCCCAAAATCTTTCAATTTTTAGAAAATTTGAGCGAACCCAGCATGAAAAACCCTAATTCCCAAAATCTTTCTGACCCATTCGAATTTGATTTCTCGCCGTCACGGCCAGGGACAGAGCTAGAAATTTCTTTTAGTGGAGGCAACCCGAAAATCAATTAAGAAAACATTATTATAGTATCGCTTATAACCAATATGAAAATAGGGATGATTTCAAATGATAATGTATCACAATTTCAATGTTACAAAAATTTCAGTGTAGTAATGGAAAATGGCAAAGTGATACGAAAAATATTAATACATAATTACGTAAAAGTGAAGTTTTTCAGTTTGAATGATAGAACAAGAGTACTTTTGTTCATATAATATTTGATATGGAGTATACGCAGTATGAAAGTATGAAAGTATGTTGGATACTAGGTATATATATTTTCTTCAAAAATAACGCATGTGTATTATATAATTGTAATCTGCAACTTAACAAACGAATCACTTGAGTGGGGGCATATGCCCCCAGTGAGCCTTCATTGGCTCCGTCCTTGGTCACGGCCGAACTCTAGATCAAATGGCAGCTGCGGATTCTGATGATGTGGAGGTGCCCGAAGAGGTGGTGGCGACCTCTGCTGCGCCGATGAGACGACGCTGTTCCGTGCGTGCGACGAGAAGGTTCAAAGTGAACAAGCTCATGAGCAAACAGCAAATGGCTCCTCTGTCCTCCGACATGCCCAATTTTGAGTTTATGATTTGCATAAGCTATTGGGTAAGTGGATTTTGTTTGACTTTTTGAGTTTGATTTGCATGTGGCAGTTGGTTAATTGGGTTTTGCTTGAATTTTTCAGTTTGGAGTAAGATTTGCAGGAGTCAGTTGTGTATTCTTTGTTGAAGATTAGAAGCTTAATTTGTTTATGATTTGCCTAAACCCTATTGTTTCTGCCTAGAAGATTAGCTTTATTGAAATGATAAAATATTCAAAATGATTTTTTAATTTTTTTAATATCCACGTAAGCACATATTGACACGTGGCATACAATCACTATCCAAGGGAGCGCCACGTCACCAGTTAACGACTAATTTAACAGCAAACTTAACAAATGTATGAAAGTGTCCCAAAATTATGACTTTAGGTACCACTCTGGAATGAAAAAAACATGATGTACTAAATGTTGAATACTAATAAACTTCAGGGTAGAAAACCGAGATCAACCCTATATATAATATCATATTGTATTACATTATATATTATTCGGGACGAATTTGGGGACAGATAGGGATCGGGGGCCTCTATAACCATATTTGAAACTGTAACGAATAACATTCATGGCTTTTTCCCATGTTCGAAATATACCCGATTTTTCATCCCCAAATCCGCTCCATTATTCTCAGTTATCAGGTTTAACATGTTAAGTGTCATCCCTAATTAAATCAAACTAAAGAATCTTAATGGTTAACCCAATGGATTAATTTACCACTTCTAGTCAACCATCTTAATTTAGGTTAATTTGTGGCTAATACAGTAATACTATTAAGCATTAACTAGCAGGTGTGTGGTGTTAGGAAGTTACCAATTCATCTAGGACCCGAATAGTCATTTCTTGCTAGAGTAAAAGAGAGGAGGGAATGTGAAAGAGTAGAATAATAGCTCTATGGAATGTTTACTTACATGAAATAGAAATTAAGGACTAGCTAATACGATTTTTTTTCCGTACTTCTCATATCTTTAAGTTCTCTAATTTTTCCCATTCTCTCATTTCTGTTAAGTAAACATGCTCGATCTAGTTTTAGTATAGAGGGTGATTATTTTAGTCCCTAACTAGCAACTTAGTTCCACCTGTTAGGAGTCATTATGTGCCCGCCCTATAAAGCATTATTTGGAGTGTTGGGGCCTAAAAATTGCACATGCAAGTCCAATTACGTCTCAAAGTCCTATTGTCGTAAGATATTCCAAGTCAAGCTTAAACACATGCAAAAGTGTGGATCGAGAAAATTTACAATAATGCCACACTAATAAAATAATAAATTAGGGAACAAGCGTTTGTATAATCACGCCAAGCCCCATGCATATTCACTACGCCAAGCTTTGACACGACATTATTGTCGTGTAAAAATCATGCTAACTATGATACATGATTGCCTAAGCTTAAGCCATGTGTTAGGGTTTGCCAAGTGGATCGTGATGTGGACGGTTACGAAAGTTTATCAGGTTTATGTGGAATCAAGATTATGGAAGACTTTGGGCTGCTTGTGAGCACCAAGGATCAAGGCCCACAATCTTGAATGATTTGAATCCCACGTAGGTAAATTTACACTACTACAAAAGTACCCAGTAGTGTCACTATAAAAAGCGACAAGACAAACCCATTTATGTCGGATACTTAGGAAAAATCCGACATAAACTCATGTAATGTCAGATAAAATAACGGACACCATTGCTAGTGTCACGAAAAGGCTTTTGATGTCGATTAGTCCACATAATCCACCAAGAAAAAGGAGAGCTATATAAAATAAAATAAAATATAGCAATGTCGGATAAAAGTGACATTGAAACTCACGTCGGATACGGGCGACATGAAATACTGAGAAAGACTGTCGGATAGGAGCAGATTAGTGTTGGCCTTAACCGACACCACTTAACTATTTAATAAATAAATTAAACAACTATATTGTTGCCCATAACCGACACCACAAACCATTAATAAATAAAAAATAAAAAGCTTGTCTTAGTTTCTAACTGATAATAATTAAAAAAAAGTTACAAAAGTTCATTAATTATACAATTTGTAAGAAACATATATTCATATATATATATATATATATATATATATATATGTATATATAAGTTCATTAATTATGTTTATAATCTTTTACTAATTATACAATTTGTAAGAAAAAGAAAAAATATACCTACATTCGACTTCCTTTTCATCTTCCTTAATCAAGCGCCAATCCTTCGTCAAAGGAAAAATATACAATTTGGGATTCCACAACTCCAAGTTCTCCGTTGAGGCATTGCTCCTTGTTAATAATAAAAAAACATTTGTGATGCATATTTACAAAAACAAAACCTACATAAAAGCTCTAAACAAAGACCGATTTTCAATTTATGCATAATATTTGATAAGGTATCTCAAGTCAAGATTCAAAATACAAACTCGATTTAATAACATAATCAAAATTTAAAACACAAACTGAATGTAATACAAATAAGTTAAAACGTACTGGTTTTGGATGTTACTGCTCGAATTGTTCATCCATGGTAATTGAAGCGAGAAGGAGAAGGGGAGAAGAGAATGAGAAGGAAAGAAGGAGGATAGGAGAAGAAAAAGGGGAAGGGAGAAGGTAGCGGTGCAAGGAAGGGGGAGGGGTTTTATTCTGAAAAATCTGTATTATTATCGGTTAAAACCGACAACAAGCTTTTTAAAAAAAATATTAAACTATTACCATCGGCTATAACCGATAGCACTAAGAATGGTGGCAAAAGTCCCCCCAAAATTCACCCCCAAAATTTTGTCACGATTTAAAAATTCCCTCAAAATTTTAAATTTCCCCCAAAATTCCCTCCCAAAATTATAAATATTATTTATTTGCATTTTCTCATAACAATTCAAGTGACAAAATCAATTAGTTTGACTAAATAATTATTAATTTAACATAAATACAACAAATTTATCTAATTACATAAATTAAAAATTTTAAATAAATAACCTTGTGTATTATACAATTTAAAAATTAAGGAATTTAGTGATAGAAACCTAAATTATGGAAGAATTCCGTCGTCAATCAAATTCTTTATGTACTCAACCAGCTCAAATAAAATCCCTACAAAATTAAATTGTAAATAAAAATTAAACATAAGAGGAGAAAATAAAAATACTAGAAGCAAGAAAAACTTAATGTGAAGTAGAAGGAATAAATGAAGATGAAGAAGAACAAATAAGAAAGACACGAGAATGGAAGAAGAAGACACAAGGTAGGGTATAGAAACACCAACCTGTCGGCTACAACCGACATGAAGTTTTAAAATATTTTAAAACAATTATTATTGTTGGATAGAAGCGACACAATTCTCTTTTTAACCGATATTAACTTTATGTCGGTTGAAAGTGACACGAATCTTTTTTTATACGACACCACCATTTAAAAAAATTAAAAACCATGTCGGTTATAAGACATTAACAGTTTATGTTGGTTATAATTGTCACACCCTGAACCTGGGTCGGCAATAAAAATTCGAACCCGAATCCGAAACATGAGTTAAAAGGTCAATGAATAAAAGGAAATTGGAACAGGTTGGCTGTCACAACCCGTCCCAAAACTCGAATTCTCGAAGAAGGGAAATGACGTTTTTGCCCTTTTTCGTTATTGAGGTACGTTAGTCACCTAAACTAAATTATGAATTTCATTTCATAATTTTCTTTAGT
>JADOBS010303164.1:0-17034 GCA_015708375.1 Cydonia oblonga
CACAATGATGTTGTCCACCTTCTTTTTTCTTTTCAACAAACATCATCATGTCCTTTTTATCTTTGTTTATTATTTCTTTGACTAATAGCCGAAAGTGTTTTGGCCACATTTGGCCACTACTCAACAAGATCAGCATACCGCCCATACTGTCCAGTTGGATCAACCTCCACAAATGGATCAGCATCCCGATCAGATGCATTCGAATTCCCAACTGGCATCTTCAAAGATCACTCTGATGTGGAATAAAACCAGTTAAAGCTAGAAACAACTGCTCCCTTCACAAGAGACTTCAAATCACGAGACGATTCACCCTAACGAGCCAAACAGAACAGAACGCTGCCCCTACTTCTCCGATGCATTAGTATTGATTTACTCTATTTTTACCAGCAATTAATAACAAACTTAAAACTAAAACAAGTAAAGATCTGAATGAAGAAATGCAAATGCCATACGATAGTAGCAAAATTGGAAATGGGATTTTTTTACTATCACTGTCTAAACATGTAGACATATTCATACGGCGATACTACAAAATCATCAACAGGCAATCTATTAACTAACCAAAAGGAAAAGAGCAAAATAAATTAGAAACTTCGAGAATCAAAATTTTAAGGTAAAGAAAGATTAGCTCCAATGCCGATTCATAATTTTTTTTTTTTTTTCCGGCTACAAATCTCGATTCATTTGGAGTTTTTAACTACAGAACTCGGTTTCAATTGCGTAAATGTATCTCAATACACAATGATGCATGAAGAACACAAAGAAACACAATTCAAGCAAACAACAAAACCAAGAACAAGTTGGAAAATTATTTATTGAAGCGCTAATCATGCTTAGGGTTTGATTGGAATTGCTGTGCTTTGAAAAAAAAACTGTTTCTGAGAATAATAAAACAACAGAGTGTTTGGTAAACTTTTTTGAAAAAATGCTTTTGAAAAAAACAACATTATTATAATGTTTGGTAAACTTTTATATAAAACAGATGTGAAAAAAAACCGATTTTTCAAAGCTGGGTTTTGCAGCTTCTTATTTTTAGCTTTTTTCACTCAAAACTGTGAAAAAAAGCTAAAGCTGAATGTTTACCAAACACAAAAAAACTCCCAACTTTTTCTTATACGAATTTTTTTCAGAATCACCTCGTTACCAAACCAGGCCTTAATTATATGAATTTGAAGCCAACAACAGTAAGAAAGATCGTAAGAGACTGCTAAATACATCAAGATTAATCAAGACTGCTGCTAATTACATCAGGATTAATCAAGTAAAGAAGTAATTAATGTTGACTCGAGCTAGGATTACAGGACTCCATTTCTTATAGCATGCAATTCTAGAGAGAGAGAGTACCCTCGAGATTCTTGGGCAAACGCAGTGAAGCTCTTGGACGCAGAGAGAGAGAAGAAGAATTGGAAATTGTGACTGTTCAAAGGGAAGGCGGTATTATAACCGGCGGGAAGCGGGGAGCACTGGCTACTACACGACGTCGTATGGCTATGGAATAACGACGCAAACTTTGCTTTTTCATCTGTTTCCGTATCCAAAAAAAAAAAAGAGATCAGGCCGTGAGAGACTCGAACATAATCCTGTTTTGGAAACACGTGCGAGGTTGCCCTTTTTCCCTTTTTTATTTTTATTTATTTATTTATTTATTTTTTGATTATCATAAGGCCAAACCTAACCCTGGACTAAAGGCCAATTTTTCCCATTTATTTCCCCAAACCCAACCCAAGCTAAAAGTTTAGGCTAAAAGCCAAATGTCAAACAAAAGCCAAATACCTCCAAGAATTAGCCCATAATTTGATTTGGGCCTCACCGGTGTGACTGAAAAGTGGGCTGTGAAACCCACTTGCCGATCCCTCACTTGCCAACGCGAGGAACGAGCTAGAGACAATCACAGCGGGACCCCACCCACGTGGGCTTGTTCCCTGCTTGTCGCCTAACGGCTATATTTGTGAGCCAACGACCAGATTAAATGGGCCGTTGGTTAATCTAAAGGCCTAGATTCAAACAATTTTTTTAGTTTTATATTTATATATTTATTGAATTCAATGGCTGAGATCGAATATAATCAAATCTAATGGTAAAAAAAAAGATGTAACAACCCAAATTGAAATCCAACGGCTAAAATAATTAAAAAAATTATTTAACTCAAGAATAATTTATGATTTAGTGATTTTTCAATATTTATCAGAATCTAAATATTTTTAGGTTAAAATGTTCATAAAATTAATTTACGATAGTGTACATAATTTTTTTTTTAAAAAAAAAAGTTAATTTAAAAGAAAAAATTAGCCTAAATTTATTCTTTAATAATCTCGGACTAAAAAATTTTGGTTTTTAGCCCAAGTGTTGGAGATGGTCTAAGAAACAAAAAGTAAATGTAGACGGCGTTTTTATCGCAATAGAAAAGAATAATCATGTTTATACATTGAATATCGAAATGATTGAAAATCAAAAACTATTGGTTCAGTTTCGGTTTGGTGGTTAAACAAGTGAATCGAATGAATATAAATTAATATTTTATTTATTTATTTATTTATGTTGGGTGTTTATTTCCCAAGTTTGATTCCAAGTGAACTATTAATCTAATTTTAATCCAAGATTACGTAAATCTAACTTTAAGCCCATATATGTTGAAAACCTTATTCCCCCCAAAAAAAAATTCTTCATTTTCTTTCCAATTTCTAGGTTAAAAAGTAAAATGAAAAAATAAAAAATAAAAAATAAAAAACCAAAACCGAACTGAAGACAAATTGCAAAAACCGAATCAAATAGTAATTTCAGTATAGTTTTTGGCTTTTGAAAAAAAAATGACTGAATGAAACAGAACCCACCCCTAGTAGAGAGAAAATAAGGTATGATGCTATGATAATATGTGGATAAGTGAAGAAAAAAAAACAATAAAATTCTTTTTGTGCGTAATTGGTTGAATACCGATAATATTTTCTTTTCTAATATCTCTATTGACTTGTGAATAGAGGCCTAAATCATCTTTTCACTCTCTTTTAGTTGACAAAAAGAATTTATTAATAGATAATATAAATTCATGTGAAAATATATAAATTAGTTGTAGTTATTTCAGTATTCAAGTCAAAGTGTTAGTAAATGCAAACAAAATACTAATCCATTTCCATGTAATGTAAACTTAATAATAAATGTGTTAACGCACACATGAGTTAGGTTGGTTGGTCAGCACATTACGTCTGGCCCATGAATGCACGCTTGATTGTTCACCGTCGTAGTTTAGAATATCGTAGGGCTGAACTAAAAAAACAAAATTCAATCAAAGTTCAACAACTCGGCATGCGAAGCTCGTGAAAGTATTGACTGTGTGACCAAAAATGTCAAAACTAGCTAGCTGCCCATCAAGTGCCAAAGATGTATCTGGATGGTCAATCAGAATAAAGTTTACACAGCACCCGTGCCTGAATCCAACATTTCCAAATATTTCTCAAACCCTTTTTTTCTGCCCAGAACAAGGAACTGAGTTCATCGCCTATGCCAAACAATTTTACCAGAAATCCCATTTCCCATGAGGTACAATATCAGAGTGTATCGAAGCTAGTGAGAAAACATGTGAATTTGTACTTGACCGGCCTTTAAGAGATTCGGAGGCAAGGATACCGGATTCAAACTCAGTTCCCGGTTCAGGCAAGCAAATCTATCTCAACTTTAATGACCGATTTGTAAACGTTCAAAATGTTGAGGTAGATTTAGGCAGAAAGAAAAGATTTACAGAAAATGACGAGAAAGCTCGTATCCTCAACAACATGATATACTCTGCATTACTATGCAAACCGAAAAACGAAACAGAAAATGCAGCAGGATTGTTGATTATACAAAGCCCATTTGGACATCCCTCTCTATAAAGCAGCAAAATGTCGAATGATACATATATCCCAATCTAAACTGAAATTCTGAGAAATGAACGTAGTGCCAAATTACGCAAGTAGTCAAATATGTAACAGCATCCAAACTGACATTGATTGAACCAGCACAGAAATTTTACATACAAGTTGAAAACAGAAGGATTATCCAGTGCCAAACAAAGCATTGATTACTACAATGGAACATCATATCAAAGAAAACTCCAAATTACCATTGAGGATTAGTGCCCTCCCTTGCAGCAGAAGGTGATCTCGATACGAGACTAGCATGGCTTCCAAGCCTCGACACACTCCTTCCACCTTTAGGAGTAGTAAACCCTGGACTTGAACCTCGGTAACTGGCACGAAGAGTTTCATCAATAGAAGATGAGGACTTGCCCATTGCATTTCTTACGAACTTCTGAGCAGCAGGGGAGAGTGTCCGCACACTTGGACTGGCACTGCCACCTCTAGAAGGCGACGGCAGAGGTGGCTTGTGAAACAATTTTGACCTTTCCCTCAATTTGCGTGCAGCTTCCCTTGACAGCGAGTGAGCCTTTTCGTCTCTTACAGGCGGGCATGGGATCCTATATTGAGGCCCTTCACCGCCACCAATATCCACTGGATTGTCCTCAAGATCCAACCTCAGAGGTGTCCCTTCAATTTCACCCCATGTAATAAACGGTGATTCATCAACACCCGGTGCAGGCGAGGGTGTCTTCACAAAACGATAACCATTATCCGCTTTCTTCTCCGATTCCACATAAAACGGATTGGGAGTCTTTCTCAAATCATCCAAATCATACTTCTTCAACTTATCCCCATCTCTATCCATGATAACTGGGGTTGCACCTGCAACTGTGGTATAAAGAAACTCAGCCATAGCATCCTCCTTTGGCCTGGAATCCATCGTCTTCCCATTAAATCGCGTGTTGGGTCGATTAATTTCCTTCTCCAAACTCTTCATCCTATTCGCACGTTCCTCCTCTGTCAAGGGAGCCTCACCCCGATCAGCTGGATGGTACATCAGCAAATTCTTCGCCGTATACTTCCACCCATCCAATGTACTAGGCGGCTGATCCGATGTCCCATACCCATCTGTAATCCTATCCCTCTTCACATCCTCAATCGATTTAACCTCCTCCTTTTCGCCTTCCGTCAAATACTCATATCTCTCTTTCCTCTTCCTATTCACCTTTTCCAAAATATTCGAAAAACTATAATTGTCCTCACTCGTATACCGCCTTAAAAACTGATCAAGTGACAATGATCCCTCCACGCTATCATCACCGCCGCTAGACCCTACCTCACCAGACAATCCCACATTCGAAGCACCCGGGGTTTTCGGGGTTTTACCATCAAATTCATCGGCAGGTGTATAACTGCGCATAAAAGTCGAACCTGGGGTTCTACCATCAGGGTCAGGATTATGAGTTACCTTTTTTCCGCGGCGCTCGATGATCTTCAACTGGGCATCTCGGATCTGAACCGGGTCGTGGGTCTTGATCGCTTCAAGCCAGTCGAGGCGGTCCCGGAGCTTGGAAATATCGGGAAAGAAGTCCCTTTCGATGATCTTCTCGATCGCGGCGACATAGGTGTCCTCGTCGAGGACCTTGGGATGGCCTTTAGGGTTCTTGGGCGTGATTTGGGTGGAATTCGTAGGGTTTTGGACGGAAGCATCGGAATTTGCAGAGGGCGAAGGGGATGAGAGGTGGCGAGGGGAGTGACCTGGTGTGAGAAGCATTCCGCTTCTGGATTAGGGTTGGGGTTTGGGATGAGGAGATGGTGGGATTGGAAAGGGGAGAAATTGAGGGTTTTGGCAAGAATTAGAGGACGAATTTTGGGAATTAGGGTTTGAGCTTCGTGTGTGGATTGGATTGCAATTGGGGCTGATTTAGGAAAGGGCACGATACGCGTGAGCTTCTGTGTGGAATTGGATCCACTTCGGACCTTAGTGTCCGGATCTTAGGGATCAATTCATCTGGACCACATAAATTAAATCTAACGGTCCTTATTAACTTATTTTTCTGGCCATTGTACAAAACCAACGGTTTTGATTTCTTTTACACACAAATAAACGGTCTAGATAATTTGATCCCTAGGCTCCGGACATTAAGGTCCGAAGCGGATCCAATTCCTCTGTGTGGCGGCATATGTACTGACGCGGAACGTGCGTAATAAAGGATTGCCGCTGTCTCCTGGCAGCTGTTGTCTTTTAAATGTTATTTTTTTATAAATATTTATTTGCCTTATTATTTATTATTTATTTTAACAAAAAGAAAATAAGTTTTAATATTTTGGTCTAATTATACTCAAATTTCACTTTATTTGAAAGAAGAAGATATATAAGTTCAAATTTCATAAATAATAATTGTTAAATAAAAAAAGTTGCTTCAATATATCTTTAAACACATAGTTTCTAAAATTTTAGTAATAAATATAGAGGAATTTCAACAAAAAATATTATTTACTCTAAATTCACCTTTCGTTTATGTGTTATACAACTACAAGAGATTTTAATTATATTTTTTAGAAATTATTTTAAATTGTATCGAATATATTATCCTAACTCTTTAATTTAATGTAACTTCCATATGAACGGAAAACAAAGCAAAAGTGTCTGCAACTACAAGAAAAACGTGATATTCCCTCTATCGAGTCTGAATTTGTTAATTCTATTCCCAATATTGAAACGTGTCTCAAGCTCAATGTCTCCTCTCTATCAATTTAAAAACCAAATTCAAATCATCGTCATTTTGTCTCCCGGAGCATGAGATTGGAAAAAAGAAAATATAAATTTTTCTACTTTAAAAATGATTTTTATTTTATATTTGTTTTTTAGTAAAAATTTGGTAATTCAATTTAAAATGATTTTAAAATGGGCCCCGCTGCACGGCCTCAATTACAACACCCGGGAAAAGGCGTTATCACGCTCCAAACTCTTAAGAAAAAGCCTATGGCCCACATGCCCAAGATTCGTACGGCTTATAACCAATCAAACCGCGGGACAGCCAAAGGAGCAAAGATTCTTCCGTGCACCTAATCACAGGTAGCAAATATCTCTCCTCCCCCTCTTTCTCTCCCCCCATCGGATTAGACTTTTGGCAAAGACCCAGAGAGCTTCGACTCGTTTCTCTCACTGCCACCCAGCTCCTCCCTGCCTCCCCCAAGCGCAATCACCACCGCCGGCGTGATCTACGGCTCTGATGCAATCTCTGGCCGCTGGCTTCCTGCAGAATTGGAGCAACTGATCGCGAAATTTACAGGGTTTGTAGTTTTCTGTTTTGGTACTGTGTATAGGGTTTGTACGAGTTCCAAAATTGATGCTTTTGAGATTAGTTTTTTATTTTTTTATTTTTTTATAATTATACTGTTTATTAATTTTTTTAATCTAATTGACCTCAAATCATGTGCTTTGATTTTTTTTATTTGTTTTGATTTTTTATTATTTGTTGTAGTTGTAGCTCTTGATTGGCATATGCTCTGTTTGGTTGCTGAGAAAGTGCGAGAAAATTGCATAATTTTCCATTGCTTTAGTTTCATTTTCCTGGAACCTCACTGAACTGAGCTAATCATTTGTTTAAAGTTATGAACTTGTGTTTTTTCGAGCTAAAATATATATTTCTAGGTAAATTTTGGGTGGTATTTTTCTAATTTTATTTTAGAAGTTTTAATAAAACACTCCTGGTACTGTTTACTTTTAAGGAAAAATCACTTTTCTACTTTTACGTGTCACTATTTATTATACTTTTAAAAATAATTTTTCATTAAAAAATAAGTTTATTTGGACTTTTCGTTAGTTTTCTTTTTTATTTTCCCTCCTTGTAAAATATGGACGCGAACATCCTAAAACAGTAGCAAAATTTGAAATATTAGTGGCAAAACTGATTCACCTGCTCAAGTAATATGCTTAACCAAATTGGAACAATACGGATTAATTCATATACACGCGTGCGCGCACATATAAAACTCATCCATTCACATTAATAACCGAGGACTAGGAGAAGTGTCGTCTTTCATTTCTTTATAAAACGGCAATTGTGGTGTTTTGTGATCTTTGTTTAACTATATTGGGACATTACCTTATGACTGCTTTGATCTATTTTGCAGCTAGCAAGTCCTGACCGTGCCATTCTTGTCCTTGCTTTAAACGATCAGAGTTGAACAACCTGCTGCATTGGCATTTTTTTCAAGGCCGAGATCAACTGTGATGGTGTTATCCTGAGCTGAGTTGTAGGGTGTGATAAAGAATCAAGTTCACATGATTTCTCGAGGGGAAGATGGGACAGATAAAGTTGCTTCTGATGTATTACAGAAGAAAGAGAGTTCTGATAGTGAAATTAATGTGCCACATCAAACTCCTAATAAAGGGATCTGTCCGTTGCAATCAGATCATAAAGGAACTGCTCAATTTCTAACACCTGAGAAAGCGTCACAGGTGCCTGATGGAGTTGTTAGTGCATCACAACCAAATCAAGAAGGAAGTGCTTCCTCTTTAACATCTGAGAAAACCCCACAAACCCCTGAAACCACTGCACTTGCCTTGCGATTTGGTCAAGAAGGAACCACTCCATCTACTACACTTGAGAGAGTGTTAGACGATGGTTATCACTGGAGAAAATATGGCCAGAAATTTGTCAAGGGAAATTCATATGTAAGAAGTTACTACAGATGTACGCATCCAAAATGTGAAGTGAAGAGGCAAGTGGAACGTAAACGTAGTGGCCAGATAACAGATACCATATACTTTGGTGAGCATGAACATCCTAAAGTCCAAAGTGTCCCAGCAGCTGTTAGTTTTGTTGTGTCCATTGTTGACGACGAAAGACGAGAAGTGGTTTTGGAAACTGATGGTGAAGGTGAGAATGAATCTTAGTTGTTATCTGGTTATGGTTCTTACAATGCCAAATCTTGTTTAATTTATTTGATGACCTTGCTTTTGAAGATAAATCGTCCAATGCGCATGGCCACACATCTAAACAGATTGAGCCAGTAGATCCCCCACAGCTTTCAAGCGTTGCAGTTACTGAAGCCGTGCAGGGTGTGCTCACTCAGTCAAATAGAACAAGAGATGGCGATCCTGACCCTAAAAGACAGTATGTTCTTGCAATAGCTATTTTGAATTTTCCTGTGCACTGGTATACAACACTTACCTTTGTTTAACTGATATTGAAAAAAAAAAATATCAGGAAGAAGGCAAAACATAAAGGCAGCTCATTACCCGTGGTTGTTCAGACTTTGAGTGAGGTTGATATAGTGGGTGATGGATACAGATGGCGCAAATATGGGCAGAAATTAGTGAAAGGCAATCCAAATCCAAGGTATAATCAGTTTAATGCTTCCATGTATTGACGATTTATATGAGGCATCTACCAAATTTCCACTCTGCTCATTGGTTTGGAAACAGAAATGCACTGATCACGTCTGATAGTTTCACTGCTTATGCAGACTAAGTTTCATTACGAACTTTGGCCTGAGAGCTGATTTTATCAGCTGATATGAAATTTAACCCCTAATCTTTGTGCTCAATCTGGTAAAGAAAAATTTTAACTCATCATTGCAAGTTTGCAACTGCTATCATTAAACTGCAAATGTAATATGATGTGAAAGTATTTTACACGCTATATTCCACCCATGATCTGATTCTGGACTATGGACAAAATTGATGTTAGAGTCTAATGGTGCAAGCCAATGTCTGTCATAGTGCCTTTTTTACAATTTCATCGAAAACCTGTGCAGTCTGAGACTTGCATATGCAGTAATTGCGTTGATCACATAGGACATTCTTTTTCTTCGCGTAACTTGCGTATGCATCTCTAGTCTTGTATCTTGCTCTTGGGATAAACTGGAAGAATTAGATATTATTACTTCTAAGACAATAGTGACTACGTATCTTTGAGCTTTGTTCAAACGTGCCCTGCTTCTTGTTTTAACTTTTATTCATTTTGGTTTTGTTTGGTGTCAATGTCATATAATGATGTGAACGGAATCAATTTTTGTTTCAAAGTTTCAGTTAATCTCGTTGGCATTTTTTTTATTTGTCTTACTTTGGTATTCTGTGTTGCTGACTCTGCTCTGCTTCTGCACTTGCATTATGTAGGAGTTACTACAGATGCTCAAATCCTGGATGCCCTGTTAGGAAACATGTAGAGAGGTCGTCTCATGATTCGAAAGTGGTTATAGCCACATATGAGGGGCAACATGATCATGATATGCCCTCGACAAGGACTGTCACCCATAATACAGCAGCATCAGACGTGTTTACGACAGCCCGCATTGGTGAGTCTGGCACTGTACCCAAGGGGAATGCTGTATGCCGCGATACAAGCCCAGAACATGAAGTTAAACCAAGCAAGCAACGGAATGATGAGTCAAAAACTAAATCAAGTGATGTTGCTGGCTCCGATATGGTCGTTGATTCTGATCTGAGCCCCGAAAGAACACTACATGAGAAGTTGGTTGCAAAAGCGTGTACCACAAAAGAAAGCGAACCCCCTTACATGATTGTTTGTAGAGCGGATCAAATGAAAACTGCTGAGTTGGGAATTAAATCGGAAGGCGTTGATACGGTTGTTTGCGACAATCTGCGTCCAGAAAGTAATCCGCTGGGGCAAGAAAAGCCGAAAGCAGAACCCGTTGATAGTTAACCTGCAATGCTGGATCTAGATTCATCGACGCCCTAAATAATGTACCAATGCATCAGGACGCGCCCGGTGCTAGGGTTTATCTTATTCATTGTTCCTCTTGTTTTCGTTTCGGGAGAGGATGCTCTGGTGGAATGCCAATAATGATCAACAGCGGATTGGAAAATTAACAAAATTTGTGTAAATTATTTATATAGATTGAATGACCTCAGAGATGTAGAGATTAGACCAAGGAAGGAGGACTCATGTCATGTTAGTAGTCATGTATGAAGGTTGTATCCCATAGTTTACTTGGATAATTCTGGGCTTGTGGTATCGATTGTTGCAATGTAAACGCTATAGTTTACTAATTGTTGCGATTCAAGGACAATGGTTTGGTTCCATTCCGCCGCTCGACCAACGGAGTTCGCACGAGAGGAACGTGTGGTGTTTATACACATCCAAAAAAGTACTAACTTAGCATCACATATCATTCCGACCTAGGGTTACACCAGGACGATCAATACTAGAGAGACCAAAATGAAACTTCGCTCAATCTGAAAGGAAAATTTGTTTTGGTCCAAAGTCAGGTGGGGGTTCAGAGAGGGGAAGGGGGTGGGGAGTCTCGAACGCGAGCGAGGAGGGCCACAAGAGTGCTTGATTTCCGCTGTGGCACTAACCCTCCTCGAATGGACAAAATTCATAATCTGACCTAAATTAATCTACCTTAAAACCCAAGTAATTAGAGTATGATGAACATGGAAAAGAAATCTCCCAATCTCTTTCCTTCAGTTCTGTTTATTTGATGGTATTTAGACTTAGACTTCCTCAAAAAAAGGAAGTAAAAAAAAACATTTTGGGCCAATCCAAGCTCTCTCTCTCTCTCTCTCTCTCTCCCCCTCTCCCTCTCCCCCTCAGACAACCATGAAATGCCTCCTTATAACAGTTGGCAGCTTACAATTGTATGAACACATGAAAAAACATGTTCTGTTCTAAGCTTGCCTCACCTCCATTCCCAAAAAAAAGCATCACTTCGTGCTCGGTTTGCACCTCCATGCACAAGAAGCAACCAAATCTCTGTTCTTCCAGCCAAGATAGAGTGCTCCATCTCGCTCTTCAAGTCGATATTTGTCAGAGTAATTCTCTAGCAGCGTCTTGATGGTGGCATTTACCAATGAGCTTAGAGGGTATGGTGTAAATCCAGCCATTGCGAAGCGCAACCTCCATTTCCCAAGTAGTTCGTGCCTTTCCACCCTCTCAATGCCCTCACACGCTATTATGTTAACAACCTCCCTAGCCAAGCAGTGTTGCTCCACATTGATCCGCTCCTTGTGATCCCTCGGAAGAGTAACATCAATTGACTCAAACATAGCTGTGTAGTAATTTAGAGTTTCTACAAAGCGTGGATAAAATGCAGCCGTATTTGTGTTAGATTCTTGCTCAACGAGGGTCACCACTTTCGGAGACAAGCTCTTAACCAACCTCAACAGCCTATCCCGATGGTTCTGAGTGCTGACACTCTCATCTGGCATGTGGTGCAGCATGAATGCAAAGTTCATAGCCAAAGCCTCCCCAGGTCGAACACCAAGATGCTCCAGCTGAACGTTGCAGCCAGACATGGCTGCAGCATGAAACTCAAACGGCACCTTAAACAACTCAGCAAGTTTAGACAGCCTCTTTCCCACAATATTTAGTCCTCCTCCACGGGCATAAGCTGACATGGAGTCGTCAATACCTGTTATACGGATATGGGGTGGTCCACCAGGTCTGGATGCAAAAGCCTGGATTAGAGTGATCCACTGACTCCCCTGACCAATTTGGAAATCAATGATGTGAACTCGGTTCTCGTCCTTCATGGCTTCTGCAATGGCTCCATTTGCAGACATGTACCCAAACTTAAAGTAGGGACAAACCTCATAAAGAATGTGCATGTAAGAGAGGAGTTCGGAACTCGCTGGTTCTTTGCATCTCAGTGCTTTGTAAATGTTACTCCCTGAGGATGCCTTCCGTGCAACTAGTCCTTCCAGCAAGTATGCCCCCAACCTCTGAATCGGTTCACCTGAAACTGATACCATCTGGCGTAACTCATCCTTCATCCATTGTGCCATTAATAGATCATTATCAGCTACTGCTTTTGCGAAGAAGATGAGGACTTGCTTCAAATCCTTTTTAGAGATTGATTCCATAATCTGTCCCCAGCTTTCCGTGTCTGGCAGGGTATTGCTCGCTCCATTCGGGAAATTAATGCAACAGTTATCAAGAATATTGGAATCAGGACCCAGCATTACAGTTTCTAATTGTTTCAGCTTGTACTTGAAATCAGGTGCATCATCAGTTATGCAGGATCCATGTATCGGAGAGCTGTAGGTCTGGTCAGGGGAATGATACCGCTCAGACGGATATGAATGAGAGTCGTGCTGTGACATTGGGCTTCCACTAGGTGAGAAGCTGACATATGATGGGGAGTTATAAATGGTGTAGCTACTATCAGACCAGGAAGACTCCAAAGTGCAGTAGCGGAAACTCTGCATTGGGAGGTGGGTACTTTGGCAGCTCTCGTTGTAATGTAGCTGGGGGTCCAAAGTTTGGAACCGGGGCAAGCAGTAGGCTTCTACTTCTTGGATTGGCTGATAATGCAACCGGTTTGACATCCCTGAACTTCTCTGCTGCTTCGATGCTTGCATTGAAGAGTAGTCTGATTGTTGACTCTGTTGCCAAAAAGTGTCTTTCTATTTGTGTTATCCAAACTTCGTCAGAGCTGTAAGGGAACCTTCAAATTCGCTTGCCAGAAGCATTATCTGTATGACAATAAGAGACCTTGGTTACACAGATATATGGAACAAAGAGGGCACGAAATAATACAGACCCAGCATAATCTGCAGTAAAAAATAACGAGATCTGTGCAATACCGCAAAGATAAGTGAAAAGCATGAGGAAAAATGATAAGATTTGGTCATTAAGCAATTCGGAGTTAGGAGAGGAGAGGCTGAAGTGGAGTTCTCGTAAATGGAAAAGTCGGTGCATGATAGCCTAATAGTTCACTAACAATTTTAGTTAGAGATCAATTAAAGAAATTTGGATTAGCAAAATACAGGTAAATCTTTTGAGAACAATTTCACAACTTCAACATCAAACTTATTGATCTCAGCAGTTAAGAAAGCAAGTACAAAACCTGTTGTTTTAATTCCTTGGTGTTTCCAACCTGGAGTTTATTCACCAATAATCAAGTATAGCAAGAATGCAACCGCAATTACACGACCAGATGAGCGTATGTAAAGTGAAGAAAAACGCTAACAAATCGTAAAAAACCTATATAAACAGAAAAAACATACGAAAAGAACCTAAAAGGACGAACATGAAACGTGAAAACCGGTAGAGAACCAATCCATCCAATCCATCAATATGATTATGCAATTAAAAGAGATTACAAAGTTTCAAATAACATAAATTGACAATGATCATACAATTACTGGTGCAATATTAGCCTAATTTCCAATAAACTATAAGACCAAATGATCTCAAATCTCAATGGTAAACTTCCAATTAACAAGATTAGCCATTCTCCCAACAACTCTCTTCTCTAACCCTTAAACCACTCTCTACTGCCACATTCCTTCCGTTTCGACAATGAAAAAAAGTACGAAACTCTCCAGCCAAATGAATCACAAAAGAAATAACCATGGTGAATTCAAATTAATACTTTAACTATAAAATCAGGAAGTTAAACAAATAATGACCATTTCACCACCAAATCATCATCCCAAAGCACTCAGGAAAACAGAAACAGCCTCGTTTGGAAGTGCTTCTAAAATGACTAAAAACGCTTTTGTTAAAAATATGTTTGGAACCAATCCTTAGGAAAAATGCAAGTGAATTGGAAACGCACTTGAAGTGCTTCTTACAAAAAAAAAGCACATAACTACTACTTTTTTGCTGAAAACACTTCTAGTGCTTTTGAAACCCAAAAACATTTTAAATAGAAACGCTTTCAGTCATTTTAAAAACAATTCCAAATGAGTCCTTAATCTTTGGCTCCCACACCATTGAATTCGAACCCAAATTTTCGATTTTTGAGAAACCCCATTGGTTTTAACTTTTAAGCCAATGATAAAGTTTGAAACTTTCCAGAAACAATCAAATGTATAGTTCATAAAGCAAAAGGGCCACCAAATCTCAACAAAAACTAGAGTTTCATACTTGAAGCTTCAGTCTTTCCAGAAAGAGAAAAAACACAGATATCGAAAACAGAGCGCCATGAAATCCACCAAAAGGAGAGCAAAGTTTGTATGTAATATACCTTAAAGCAACATCACCAACCCATTTCAAGTAACAGAGAATCCTCCATGAAAACACAACTCAGAGCTCAAAACATTCCCAAAAAGGAAATGACTGGTTTGCGACACCACCAGAATTGCCAGTTTAAAACAGAGGATTTGAATGGAAAAATTAGTAAATGATGACTTCCAATTTGAAAATACCAAGTCTTTGTTTGAAAGGAATAGGAATACCTTGTTTGAAGAAAATTTGAAGCTTGGAATTCCACCCGAGACCAGTCTTTTTCTGACAGTGGGAGTAGTGACTCAGAGAGAGAGAGAAGAAGACGAGAACCCACCTGTGGAATATAAAAAAGTCTCATTTAGAAAAAGCCCTTTAAATATTGTGAAATTACATTACTACCAGTGGGGCTTGTTTGTCTGCAAGTTATACAACCCTTCACTGCAACAACCATATGCTCCATGTCCAACCTAACACCTAAAAACCAGAAACTCGATCATATTAATTAGAACGGATGTGCGAATGTATGGATGTACAAATTCTGCTTCCTATGATTTAATTTTCTATAGCAAATCCTATGATTTAATTTGGCTTACAATTGTATAAAATAAGATACTAATAATAAGATCAATATACCCTTTTTCATGATCAATCGAAGTAACGAATATCAGAATTTTAGCGGGCCTTAATAATAAAGTTATTCTATCACTTACAATATATTTAAGTTTGCTCGAAATGGATTTTACCAATATACCCTTTTGATTAGGATAACTGTAAACCATGTGTTGCTTGCTTCTACTTGAATTGATCATTTTAGCCTTTTAGATGAGCTGCTTTATTTTCCCTCTCACATGCACATGGAGCAAGTCAGCATGACATCAACTAATCCAACGGCTGATTTCAGTTTTGCTGTTGGTTCTTGATTAAGCAAGCCAGCCATGCTCCTCACTTGCAAATTCCTTCTATATTTAGAATATGTTGCTTGGTTGATCTAAATACTATGGTCAAGGGTTTACAAGACGCTAGTGTTGGTCACTGGCAGACTGGGATCTAGTGCCTAAACAGCTAGACGGAGCTTAGGAGGAGCCTAGACAGATTTAAGTAAATTTATTATACATTGTATAAATAGGTACATATTTATACATTAAAAAAAAACACATAATTGTATTGGGCTACATAAATTGCAAAAAAAAAAATGACAAATATATTATAAAGTATTAGAATATATTGAAAACATAGGGAAGAAGCACATAATAAGTATTCAACAAGTCTATTACATTTTATTGAAAAAATAAAATGCAAAATAAAAGTTATTGATTTTTCTATCTAAAAGAGGTCGCAACCTAGGCAGGTGCCTACGAGGGTTTTGGCAGGTTTTGGCAACGCACTTTCTTAATTTTCAAACGACTAATCGAGATAGTGGCCAGCAGCGTATGTCCAACGGACTCCAAAATCATCCCCATTCCCGTGTCTTGTTAACGGTCTGAATGAGTCTACCAGTGTATGTCCAACGGCATAAGACTGTTATTTATAGCGTTATTCACAAGCTAATATCATCTCCATTCCCATGTTGTGTTAACGGTTTGAATGAGTGCACGAGCGTATGTCCAACTGACATAACACTGCTATTAACATTATTCACAAGCTAAATTCAATTTAATCTAGAAGTAGTGGGCTAATTTTGGTGTAAGCGGAAGGGTAGCATGGTAAGGTTCAGGGTTTAGAGGGTCCTAATTACAAAGTTATATATATGAAAAAAGTGACACACACGTTATATTATATATATTAGAAAGTGACAAACACGGTTGAGCATGGAGAGAACCTTATTATGGTAATTAAAGTGATCAATTAAGTTGACGGAGGAAAGTTCAAAGTAGTGCCTTCCACTTGACCTTTTCTTTGTCTTCCTAAATAGGGATTGAGAATCTCTCCCATTCTCACACTTCAAAGCTCACATATCGATAAATTCGGATCACTCAGTTTAAACTATTCCATTTTCATTAGCCTAATCCATTGGCACCTTACATACGATCTCTCTTTCTCATAAATAGTATGAATTTCACTTTCAGTGAACTGTAGAGTGTGAGATCCGGAAAGTATCTAAATCCCCTAATTAGTATCATTTGTCCTATCTGTGAAAAATGATGCCCATCCCTGCATAATATGTATCTGCAATCTAATTTATTGTATTTTATGCTATTTTTTTTTTTAATCCCAGGTTGCTCTTTTTGTTTTTTTTTTTTTTAATAAAATGACATCATATTTCATCTAAA
>JADOBS010303165.1:0-17051 GCA_015708375.1 Cydonia oblonga
TTATCAACCTACAAACTCAACGAAATAATATTTCTATTTAAAGTCCCAAAAAATGAACATACAGTTGGACGGGAAAAGATTATTAATCAAAGATCTTAGAAATTTATACTTTCTAAAGCCTTCAATATTTTACTTATTTATTTTCTTTTAAAAAAGTCATCTGAGAGTAAGCCAAAAAATGATGCATGTTGATGACATTATGACAGATACAAATTCTGTTAAAATTTTCTGCAGAAATTTAAAATCGTTGTACTTTTTAATCAAAATTAAAATTTTCTTTCAATTCGTATTACATCTGTTCTGGGAATTTAACATGCTTCTATACAAGTTTGTTTCTCAACTCTTCTCAAGATTATGATAACTAGAACTTGTTTATGCAAAAGGACCAAAGACAATACACAACCTAAAACAAAGCTGCTTAAAATATTAGTTGCCTGGCATAGAGACCTATAACTGATACAGGACAGATTTGAACCGAACTGACTTGGGTTAAGATTAGAATTGACATGGGAAAGAGTTGAAGCAAACAAAAGAAACAAGAGAGAGAGCATATGCATCAAAATACAAGCTAGTATCACTAACCGCCTACACTCTTGACAGCCATCATAGTTAATTGTATAAATGCATATGTTAATTAAGACCTAAAGCTGATACAAATGTATCATATTCCATTCTCTGCTACAAATACATGCATATAGAAGTAACATCAAGATTCAGTTTTCCTACAGTTACTGTCAAGCAAACATTTTCCTACAAAACACCACCAAATTAATTCTTATTCTAACGACAAACATCATCTAGCCGCTTCAATCAATAGATCTCAAAATTTGAGGAATGCAGGAATCAAACTCAAGACTTCATTATCAACAGAATCAAGGCGCTGAGTTGATAATACCACAATTTCTATTAGCTATAAAGAATATGAGGAACTGATGTTGACGACTATTTGATCTTGATAACATTCAGTGATAAACCCCGTAAATCAAATTATAAAGACTAGGTATATGCCCACCATTTCCAAGAGAAAGAAAGACTTATTAATTTTAAGAGGGGCAAATGAAGTTTAGTTAGCTACTTTTACCTGCAATTGAGTGCGAACAACTTCCAGCTTTGCTTCCTGTAAATATTAGCATTTAGCCATCAATATCTGAAATCTTAAACAAAGCCACACAAGTGATAACATAAGTGGAATAGAAAAAAAAAATTGTACTTGATCCTGAAGTGCTTCTTTGAGTTGCGAAACCAAGGCAGATCTTGTTGCCTCCGAGCTCTCAAGTTGCCCAACAGATTGATTAAGTGCATCTTCTTGCTCTTTCAAATCATCCAACAATGTGGATCCCTGCTGAGTTCCTGATTACACAGTTTATAACAGGAAAATCAATAAAACTATTCTACATGGCATTGATATACATCAGGAGACATTCAACAAATTTAACACAAGACCAGTATTATGTTTACTGAAAGCATCAAAGAGTTCAACCATCTACATTACATTACACGCATGAAAATCTAAACAGTGTAAATATCAGCAATATATCAAATAAAGGGATTTCTTTGATCTTAAGGCTGGATGGAATATTTATATTTTCAAATCCATCATATTATTTTCAGAATTCAGCAATTTAATTTTTTCAAATAATACCTTTTAGATATCGCAATCATAAATAATATCATATAGCAACTAACCGTTTTAGAGTTCCTCAAATAACTTAAATCAGCGAAGGGAAACAAAACATACACAAGGATAGATGTAGATTCAATGCCTAGCAACTTCCTATTCTACTTACATGGTCATTCCTAAATAGTAATACCCAGAAAGGGATACTCATTTTAAATGATACTTGTTTTAGGATTTTTTTTATTTCTAAAGTTTGAAACTTGCTATTGTTACTCCTAGAACTACGCTCGAGAAGGACATGGTAAAAGACTAAGATGAGATTATTCCAGGCCAACCTATTAATAGTAATAGCAGCCAGTGTACTAGCTTGATTAATCAAATAAACCAATTCAATTTCCCCCAAGCAGTCTGTCGATGCTGCATAATTTACATCTGAGTAAAAGAATAGACAGAGTCACAGAGCCTTTTGGAAATACAACTCATGAAAAAAAAAATGAAAATGCAGTAATGCACACAAAATAACTTGGACAATGAACCAATAGTGTGACAAAAAAAAAGAGAGGAGAGCTTGTCATACTGATGTGAGACTTTTTCAATCACTTGGCAGAGATTAATTAAACCTCTTTAAGACTAGGAAACAAGATAAGTTGCTACTTTTAATTTATCTAGTAATTGGCTGAATGGACGAACAAGAGAAAGAAAGGTACAGGAAAGAGGTGAGCATTAAGAAGGAAGAAGGGAGAAGGTGAAGAGGGGGGCAAAGTAAGATCTAAATTCTATACACATGTCTATGCACTTATACTGTACAACTCTAAAGTATGTACTGACATCCATTTGAAAAACAGACGAAACAAAAATGGCCAAAAACTGCTATACAAAGAGGGAAAGGGTCAAAACATCTTTTTCCTAAACTATCAAAAGAAAACAGGACCAGAAATATTTCACTCTCAAATTATCAAAATAAAATGACCATCTTGATAAAGCCACACGAGAGTTCATTCAAACTGATCATACTGTCTCCAAACAAGTCCATCCTAACCTTTTTTCTGTTTTGACACAAACAAACATTCCAACTTAAATTGAAAATGTGCAAATCAGAGGACACGATATCCACTGTACAAATAACCTGTATTTTAATTATCCTAGCATGAAATTGTATAAAATAGAATTTTTCTGTCAAGTAAGAGGAGTACTCTGATCTACAAAAACAGTATAAAAAGGTGTTCCCCGAAATTCTGAAGAAACCAAAGCTCCAATCCCCCATAATAACCCAATAGAGAACTTTATGTCACAAAATTTCCACCCCCTCTCCCCTAAATTTGTCAAAGGTCCTC
Source organism: Cydonia oblonga (assembly GCA_015708375.1). NCBI lineage: Eukaryota > Viridiplantae > Streptophyta > Magnoliopsida > Rosales > Rosaceae > Cydonia > Cydonia oblonga. The sequence goes on from JADOBS010303165.1 coordinate 2,953, forward strand.
CAGTTTCTTCCGAACCTAACTACCCAAAACACAGCCGTCACTCTACCTCTCCCAGAAACTTCTCTCATATGTCCTCAGCCAAAAAACTTGCGCGCTTGACAAAATAAACTAGGACAAGATGTTGGAATTGCCCAACTCAATATTTTCCTTAAACAACCTTAACCATAACATAAAGCAATTGGGAAACAAAGAATCATGTCATGCACTTTCAGCTTCTTCTCTAAACATTATACGATGACAGGAAGAAAGGCAAACATAATCAAGGATGTCATTCCCATTAAGCACTTGAAGCTATTACAAGTACCTTAAGTGGTACCATAGCCTTCAAAACCATAGAAGATGGGTTGAAAGAAGAAATGGGTTGTCAATAAAATTTCCGTGCATACAATTGTTACAAGAAAATCCCCAAAACACATGGCTCTCCAACCAGAAATCACAAATCCACCACTATTCAAAGGTCATTGAACATTAACATTACAAGATAATTCTCTCCAGGTCTTAATTCTTTTGTAACCACTAAATGGTTTGCCCTATCGCTACTTGTGGACCAACAACAGCCACCCCTTTATTAAAAATATACTATTTTTTTTTCTATCTGATAAGAAACACGCTAAACCACGCACAATACATTCCACCTAGACCACACCAACTATAAATGCAACCAATCCAGATGGGTTACGCTAAATCCAGCATCCATAAAATGCAACAAAGAGGAAGCAAGAAATTTAATTTGTCCGGCATTAAAGTCAACACCTCTCTATCTTAAAAAATTCTTCTCTTCCTTTACAACCATGTAGATAGGCTCTCCTATTAGCCAGAGTTTAAAAGCTCTCTTAGTGGGCAGAGTTTAAAGGCTCTCCTATTGGCCAGAGTTTAAAGGCTTTCTTATTGGCTCAGAAAGACCTCTGTCAACAGTGCATAGCTATTTCTTAGAAAAATCAAGCAACAAGTTACACCAGATTTGTGAACTGCAGGAACAATGTAAAAAGATGTGCTCAGTTGATTCACCCGCTAATATAAACTGGAGACAGCAATGAGATAATCAGACACAGGATCTTTTTAAAGCGAAGCACAAGTCCCCAGACACATAAATAGAACAATGCCTTCTATCAGACTAAGCTTAACTCAAAGAGATATTACTGGTATGAGACAACAAATTTGACACATCCACAAACACCCTGTCATTTGGGTTTCTTGGAATGATTTAAGTTCCAAGACAAGGCTACAAAGGATAATATGGATCTAAGGAGGATACAACCGGATTATGATCAAACAATATCCAAAAACATCAAGGAATGAAAATTGAAGGGATGAATCACCTACCCTAGTATCTTCCAGAATTGGATTCTAGTTCCATTACATACCAGAAGTTTTGATCTAGGAGAAAAGAAATAGCCCTGAGAGACATATTTCCTAGGGCACTAAAGATAACTTCCACTCCCCACCATTCAAATGCAATAAATATGCTTTTGGTAATCAATTGATTTGTAGAATTAGCATTATAAACATACAACAATTCAAGTCAAAATTAACAGAACCTAGTTTTCACCCCATAAGAGTCTTCTGTTTTGTCATCTAGTTCTATGACTATCATCGAACAAAGTCACATATAATCAACATTTATGAACTTAACCACATGTCCCAACTCTTACCATGAATCAAGGTGTTTTCAATATCTTCATCAATTTTACCCACAAAAAGTACAGCAGCATTACACTTGTTTAAAGCAGCTTCTTCCGTAAGATGTTCATCAAGAACAGGTTGAAATGCGGTAAGTATTTTTTCTGGCAGACCTCCAACAGCCAATTTCTGAGGTTTAGAAGAATAATAAGGCATGTACAAGCTCACAATAAATAAGAATACAATTATAGGCATTGAATATAAACCAACATTAAAGACTGCCCAAAGTGCTTACAAGTCTAACTGAGTGTGCATCCCTCTTCACTATCTTGATAGGATTTGAACTCTTTCCATTGCTTGCAGGTGGAGCAGGAGGATTCCTTCCCATCATATCATCTTTAAGACTATGCCCTCGAGACCCAAAAACCTTTCTTTCTTCCCATATGTCAACCTGAACAAACGACATAGCTTACTTACAGAGGAAGTAATGAGACTAGATTGCTAAGGACAAATGATCAAAGGGAAACGTAAACAAGAGTTGACACGAAACTGGTTCACTCTGGTCCATTAAGTGGAATGGAAGGAGCTTGTCTTCCGGAGAGTGGGAGCAAACTACGAATTTTTTTGGGTTAATGGATGGTGCAAACTCAGTTGGCTAGGTAGTGAAATCCTCTGGAGTATCTAAAAAGGACTTAGGTTCAGTTTCCACTTCAACGAAAATACAAACACTACGGAATCGTCAAAGTTTCTCAGGCCCACTACTATAGACTTAAGTCACTAAACATTGTAGTCTCAGGTCATGCGAATGCATGCATGCATGCACACATCTAAATATCTATCTATGGCAGCATAATCATACAGCTATTCAATACTGTTATTTATAAAACAAAAGAGAACATTCATAAATGCTCACCAGTCTTGTGGCAGCTTTCTTTCCATGTTGATCACCATTTTCATAAACATGCTTAAGAGCTGCAGGAAGGAACTTCCAGAATTCATTCACAAATTCACTGCCCTTTCGCCTACTGTTTTGCAATATGTCATTAGCCAAATATAGACAAGCCACGCGCTGATCTTTCTGGGCAGAATTAAAACATTTATCCCATGTTTCAACAATCTGCCTTGCTTTCTTTCGGTGAGAAATACACCAACGAGATAAAGCTATTTAAATGATTAAGGAAGCACATAATATAAACATCAAAGTTGGAGCTAAGCGATCAGGTAGTACATTACATCTATGTACAAATCTCATAAAATAAGAACTAAGGTATTATCAATACATCCAGAAATCAATATATGTGCCTATATTATCAAATATGTTTACCAGAAAATTTACCGAAGAGATATCATTTCTAAAGGATACAGTATAAAAGACCGTATAGGGTTATAGGGCCCCGTTTATTTCACCTTCTTAGGTGGGAGTGGACTAGCAAGGGTTACTAATCCCATGCTTGGTATGACCAAGGACTAACTTAAATGAGACTAAACCGGATTCGCCTAGACTCCACACCTCACTAAATCACGCTAAGCAATCCCGAGTAGAAGCTCGGTATTAAGCCGGACTAGAAAGAAGAGGGCATGCGAGCCCAAATCAAACCCAGAAAACATAAAACCCAGTCCAGACCCCCTGATTGCAGACCCTTCCCCATCTCCCAGCTTCGAGCCAATCACACATGCACCATCCACCCAAGTCCCAACCGTCCTGCACTGTTAACCCAAAAACACCCCCCCCCCGGCCCCCGCCCCTGCCCCCTCTTTGCTTCAATTTAATCTCTCTCTCCACCTTATATATACCTGCTGTACCGCAACTTCTGCACTAAGCCCAATTCCTAAATTTTCAATCTCTTTCTTGCTTTGTGGTTTAATTTTGAAGATTTGCAGTTAATTATGAAATTCTGAGAGGAAGTGAAGAGGGAGAGAGAGAGAGATTGACCCCCAAAAAAAAAAAAAAGGGTTCTCTTCTAAATAGTAATGGCAGAAAAATAGTTGGGTGAAAAAGTAATAAAATAATAGCTTTTTTGTTTTTTAAGTATAAAAGAGAAGTAGAATATGGCAAAATATAAATTTAGGTCTAATATTTTAGCATGTAGCTTAGTTCGGCACTGCACCAAACTTTGCTATTCTTATACTACTTAGTCCAAGCCAAGCCAATCCAACTTAGTCCTTGAAGCTAATCCAGTCTGAGCTAGTCAAGCATAACAACTGGGGCCTAGAACTCTTAATATTGATGTCATCTAAAATAAAGTAACATGATGTACAAGACGCAAGAGATAAGCCATGCTAAGACCTTCCCATGACAAATTTAAACCACTGTTCACTATTTATCTAATAAAACAGCACAGCTGCTAAGGCATTTAGCAGCAATCTCTACAGAGAACTTAAGTGGTACAGCCACTTGCCTCCAAGAGCTCAAGTTAAGTTTATGCCCCAGGTCTGTGAGCCTTAATTACCCGTAGGCGGGAAAAGGAAAAGAAAGAAGGAAGTCATTTAGGAGCGTTCACTTTTTTGGCTCAAAGAAGTCATGATGAGAAAACATTTTTTAAAAATATAACTTCACGATGGATATAACTTCGAGATAGCAGATACTGCCATCATCCATGCATCACCTAAGTTTTATAAACAAAATATTACAGTGTTAGAACGAGAAACAATATATCGTTAAGGGGAGGAAAGAGTGGGAGGCATACATATGCACAAGAATGATCCTCCATATAATTTGAATAGTTACATTTTCTTTTATAAGAAAGAAATGTTACTGCTACTCAAGAAAATGCAAACAAAGTGACAAGAATCCACCCTAGAACATACATCGTAGTAGAGTCAATAAGCTTAATAAAAATCACATCTATGACATCAAAATAGTATCTATTGAGAAGTGAATGGAAAAAGTTATTTACATAATCTATACTATTATTAAGGGAAGTATAGATATAAAAAGGACCAACATTTGCAACAAAAAAAATATAGGCACTTACAATATAAAAAGAACCTCCAACGCGCATTTTACCCTTAATAAAACAAAATAAAATATATAATTTGGATAACTAGTAACTACAATTCATTTCAATATAATAAAAATACAAAAATCTCTGCACAATCTTTTCAGCACTCTCTCTTTCTCCTCCTACAGTAACAGCCATTCTAACAAGCAATATATGCGTGATAGTTGCTTGTAAACTATAGCACAAAGAGAAAACATAGATACAGTTGAAACTTCACCAACTAATGCAATTTTAATGCAGCCAAAAACAAGAGCATACAGAAAAGGTAAAAACTTTAACATTATAAGTTTCTTCACAAATCTAAAATTAGGGAAAAGTATAAATTTGTACTGAATTAGATTCAGCAAGATCCTAGTAATATAAAACATGTATTAGTATTTTATTCTTACCAAAAATTCGTATAAAAGAGTATGTTAATGAGTAGATGAGTAATACAGCTACACAGAAACAAATGCTATTCCCTCCTTGTAAACATTATTACCAAAACATAAATTAGCTAAACCATGAAGTACTATACACGGGATTTCTTAAGAGGATACATTCAATGCATTGTTGTGAACTGTTGAGTTTTGAAAGCTTGTCAGCCAATATCTGTCCGTCAAAAGGTTCAACGTTACTCATTATGCTGTTGCTCAGTTTTTTACATCCCCCGCTGCCATAAAAACTGTATTGTTATGCTGAAAAATTAAAAGTAATGCGAAAAATGTATTTAGAACTTGTAAAGTTTTTAACTTTTGTATCACCCATCAAGTACAGGATTGCATCAACAGAATAAACAATTCTTTACACTAATCCTGGTCCTCAATACCATCCCGTCTTGCTACATATTTACATGCAATCGCAGTGAAATAAACACATAAACTATAAAAATGCCCCCAGTTCCTGAACTAAATTTTGAAATTAACTAGTTAAAGTAAAAAATGTAAGTACAATTTGTAAAGTTTATAACTTTCTTCGACCCATTCAAGTGCACTGGATTCAATCAACAGAATAAACAATTCTTTACACTAATCCTGCTACATATTTCAGTGCAATCACAGCTAAAAAAAATTAACCCGTTTCCTAAATTAAAATTTGAAATTAGTTAAATAGGCACTTCATGGCCTTCATTACTCTCAAAACCCACCAATCTCATACGACTATACTTCCATTTCATCAATCAATTCGACTCTTACTCTTTATCTATAATTGTATTGGAACACATACTTCTTGACTTTACTCACTAATTCCCGATGAAGAAAGAAGCTTTATTTTCCACACAAAAACGAAAATTGACAAAACCAAATTCTAGGGTTTAGACAGACATGCGTCGTCACGCAGAGTTTTCGAACCGAAACGCCGTTGAGGAATCGAATCAGGGAGAAGGACAGAAATGAAGAAGAAGGAGGAACGACATGGGTCGGAGACTTACCGGAGCAGCAGCGGATGGACGTCGCTCTCTCTCTCTCTCTTCTTCCGGCAACTTTTGCTGAGGCCCAAGTGCCCTCGGTCCCTCTCCTTCCTCCTTCCTCTGGGGTCTGAAACGACGCCGGGCTATACGATATTTGCTATACTCCTTTTTGTTTTGCAAATTTTATTTTCTGCTTTAATTTTGTTTTGTTCTCTTTTAGGTTTTTTTTTTTTTTTTTAACAAACATACTATTTAGTATTTACAAAGATAGAGTGGGCTTAGCTCATCTCCAACCGAAAGGTCAAAAAGGTTAGAGCACCGAAATTAGTCCGAAAATCATCTTTACCGGAGGGCCAACCGACTAGTCCAAACCAACCAGCCCAATGTGGGGCCACATGATGATGTCATTTTTTTTTTTACAATTTTTTTTTGGGCCAAAATTTTCTATAAACTATTTAATTATGGGTTTAGATTTTTTGGGCGAGAAAGATGATTTGGTCAAAATTGGGGTGTTCATTTTATAAGCATGTTTCCTTGCTCATTCACCTCCCACAGCCGATGTGGGACAATTATAATTGGTGTTGTTGTAGTTGTAGTTCCTTTCATAAGCATGTTCATATGGCCCTTTGGCCCTCTGTTGGAGACAGTTTTTTTGTGACAGGACTAAAACGAGCCCTATGACCATTTGGCCCTCGGTTGGAGATGGTAAAAAATATGATCATGCACTGTTCATTAACATATTAATTTATTGGAGGGTCAAAGGGCTAAAACGAGCCTTCTGGCTAGCTTTCAATTGGAGATGGCTTTAGGCTCACACAGACTAGCAATAATGTAATTCAAATTTGCATTTAGCGAGAATCAAATATAAGACCTTACTGAATAGGAATATCACTATATCGTAATAGTAAGTGGCTTAATTTTGTTTTCTTAATTTATAATTGTTTTGTTCTCATACTTTTACGACATTTTGTTTTAAGTTTCGTGAAGTTATTAATCAAGCATCATGTCTTAATTTAATTTTTGACATTCACGAGTTTTGAATAAATTTGTTGTGTATTATTTAGTGATATTTAATAAAGCATCTCATTCAATTAAACAAAAAAACTATTGTCCTCAAAACACGAGAGAGCAAAAACATGGGATGGCCCCAAAACTTTACCCATTTTTGGTATTTAACCACCACCTTTTAACATTTTACGAATAAGTACATAAAAATTGAATTGACACCAAAAATTGAAACCCAAAATGTGTTTCTATCAAATTGCAAATGCGTTTTTTGACTTTTGAGCATGTTTTGTAGATAACTTAGGTTTTGTTTGACATTCTTTTTATTTTTGTTTTCTTTTTCACTTTTAATGAAAAATAAAAATTAGTTTGATAGTCCAATGTATAGCTAACACGTCTAACATCCCGATATGTTTGATATCTTTAGTTTGATCTCTTTAAAATTATAGCTAGCACGTCTAGCATCCCGACATGTTTGGGATACCGAAAGAAGTAGATTTTTTTTCTCTATTGTGACTAGGAATTGCAGTACATTTACCGGATATTTTGTGATACGGATTTATAGATATAGATATATATATATATATATATATATATATGTATGTGTATGTATATATATACACACACACACACATACTCACGATGTTAAGTGAGAATTATGGATTTGCGTATAAGATTTTATTTTATTTTCAGATTTCATTTGTAAACCATTAAATAGATTTTGTTGATGTGTGTAATTTTCACACGCATCTACAATTGATAACTGTTCATGCACAAGAACGCCAACCATTGAAACTGTTGATGCGAGTGAGTCCCACAAACATTTACAATTGACAATTGTTCATGCGTTACAAATAGTCTTCACACTTCTAACCTCTTGTTTTCTTTCGCCGGAAAGAAGTGCATGATGATTTTTTTGAAGTAGCAAATGTCAAAACGGCTCCCTTTTAGATACTTGCAGAATGCTTGAGGCAGCCAACTAAGTTGAAAATTAAAGAATCAACGGGATCTGATAAGAAATATAAAGAAAATGAGACGGAAAAAACTACTCGGATTCATAGCTACAATATGAGAACCTCAAAACTTTTACATCCAAAACATAATGTACAATACTGATGATCAAAGCCAATCTTTCACCCGATTCTTACAAAATGTAGGATACAATAACGACGACAACAAAGCCTTTTCCCCTTAAATGAGGTCGGCTACTTACAAAATGTAGGATAAAACACGAAAATTTCGCAAGTCAAGAAATCAAACCAAAACCTCATTCTTGAAGAAACCAATCAACCAAAAGATCAGCGAACGAAACTACCACTTACCAAAATATGATTACAACCACACCACACCGGAGAAAACAAAGAGCTTGAAGTTGCAAACCACCAAACATGTTCTTCAGTTTTCGTGTTTTACATTCTCAACTGGAAGATCCGTTGCATGAGGTACTACGTCTGCCAATACGTTCTGTGTAGATGGTTTTGGCGGCTCACCATCAACATTACTTCCCGAGACTTGCTCGAAAGCAATAGGACTAGTTATGGTTTCTTGAACACCATGTTTTGTGGTGCTTGATGCAATCTCCTCGGTCGACGCCGTTGCATTAATTCCTAGTTCTGACAATCGCTCCTTCAAATGTGATGTTGGTTTTAAAAGCTCGTCCGTAGAACCCATTGAATTAGTTCCTATTTCTTCCGCTCCATCATTAACATGACTTTCTGAGATGTGCTTCGGAGTAGTGATATCTTCATGAACACTCGATAGCATATTGCTTGATGCAATCTCTTCCGCAGGAACCACTGCATCAGTTCCTCCTTCAAACCCATCATTTGAAATTGACATCACTTTTGGCAACTCAGTAACATGACTTTCTGAGACTTTCTCTAAAGCAGTATCTGCTGCATTGATATCTTCTTGAACACTATTGCTTGATGAAACCTTCTCCGTAGAACTTATTGCACCAACTCCTACTTCTTCCGATGCATCATCTGAAATTGAGGTCGCTTCTGGCAACTCATCAACATGACTTTCTGAGACTTGCTCCAAAGCAGTATCTGCATTGGTATCTTCTTGAACACTTGATACTGTATTGCTTGATGCAATATCTTCCGTAGAACCTATTGCACCAGTTCCTACTTCAGATCCATCATTAACATGACTGTCTGAGACTTGCTTCGGAGTAGTGATATTTTCTAGTTGAAAGCCCGATAGTATGTTGCTTGATGCCATCTCATCCAAAGAACCCATGGCATTACATTGTACTTCGTCAGACCCATCATTTGAAATTGATGTCGCCTTTGGCAACTCATCAACATGACTTTCCAAGACTTGCTTCAAAGCAGTATCTGCATTGATATCTTCTTGAACACTTGATACTGTATTGTTTGATGCAACCACCTCTGTAGAATCCATGCCGGTAGTTCCAACTTCTTCCGACCCACTTGAAAGTTCACCAACATTATTATCTTCGGAGACTTGCAGCAGCTCATTAACATTACCTTCTGAATCTTGCTTTAAATCGGTGACATTATCTTCCAAGTAGCTTGCTTCAACAATTGGCAACTCTGAACTGGTTTGGACAGTATTTTCGGATGCTTCCAAGTATCTCTCTTCAACAGTTGGCAACTCTGAATCTTCCAAGTATCTTGGTTGAACAATTGGCAACTCTGAACTGGTCTGGACAGTATTTTTAGACACTTCCACCACTAGCTGATCGTCAACCACACTGGGAAGAACGACTTCCTCAACAGCAAGCCCTTTTTGAATTTGCTTAAAATCCATGTCAATATTTTCAGTTGATCTTGCTTCAACAACTGGTAGCTCCTGGTTCAATTCTGACAGGTTTAACTCACCAAATTCAGTGCTTAAAACATTTGCTTCCTCTGGAATCAGCTCCTCTGTATGGAGTACCTCACCAACAACTTCATTCGCACTGAAGTCCCCAACTGCATCCAATTCCGACAGCAACCCTGCATCAATCTCCTTTATGTCATCTACTTCTTCTTTAATAATAAGTGCTTCCACATGATCATCAAGAAATGGTTCAACCATGGATTTATCTGACCAGGAAAGGACTTTATCCAGCTCTAATGACGGCTGTTCTTCAGAAAGAACAGATTGATAACTACAATCAGCTGTCTTCATGTCAAAAATCTTAGGGAGAGAGATATCGTCCTCTGAATGTGAAACAGCTAAGCCGACTTGGTTGCCTGTCCCCAAGCTTCTTTCAATTTCATCTGATGCATGTACTTTTGAGGTGGCACCGCTTGTCTGTACAAAACCTGAAGTATCTTTGTCTGTGCTCTCACCATACACTTCACAACCCCGGTCTACAAACAGAACTTGCACTTCAGCTAATGCTGGAGGTGTAACCATTTCGGATACATCTGCTTGTATATCAGAAGAAATAGAGTTAAAGGAAAGGATCTTTTCAGTTGGTAGGGGGGTTGAGTCATAGACTGGCTCATCGTGTTCATCTTCATTCGGCTTCCTGCTCATAAACTGGACTTCTGACTCCTTCAGTGAAGGTTGTGGCAAAATTACAAACTCCTTGGCGATATCACCTCTTGCCTCCAAACTGGTTGATCCACCTTCAACTACATCTGCAATCTTTTCATCCTCTTCAGTCAATGATGACAAGCTTGACGTACTGCTGTTGTCCTCTTCAATCGATTCTGGTTTGAAATGATCTTCGTTAACATGTTCCACATGAGTAACTAAACCAGTTGCACCAGACAAGCTCGGTTCCAGGTCTTGCGATTCAACCAATTTTATTTCAAGCTCATTTTGTTGAACATCTCTTTTTCCAGCCTGTTCCATTTCCAGAGAATCTACTTCTTCAGAGGATTGACTTCCGTGCTCAACAAGATCATCAGTAGCATGGTAAATGTTGGATATCACTTCTGCTTCTTTAGTAAAGTCTTGCTCATTGAAGTTCCTTTCATCCAGATCTGCAGCAGAACTCACTGATTCGGTATCGGGAACAGAACTCAACTTTGATTCGCTAACTTCGCTTAATTGTCTTTGAAATAAGGAACTGCTTGTTCCTTCTGAAGCCAACCTTTCTGGTACAAAAACAGGTCTCCACTTAAAATCTTGCCTCTCTTGCCTCGGCTGCCCTAAGGTTGATGGTCCCAAACTGAAGCTTTCATGTCTTCGGAAGACTGCATCCTTGGCGTGAATCGGCATAAACTCTTGCTCAAAAGGGTCTCCCTTTAGATCAGGTTTTTCTTCATTTGACTCGTACGGAAGATCAAAGGGGTTTCGCCTTGGCAACATTACAGACGGAGCAGACCCAGGAATGGGAGGTAACCCCAAGTTGTCAAAGGAATCATATGGCAGATCAAATGGGTTGTGTCTTGCTGTTGAAATTGGTGTAACATTAAACGGAAGATCAACACTATCAAAATCTATTAGATTCTTCTCTGCCGTTATTTTGAAGCTTTTCCTTGCTCTTCTCCTAGCAATAAGGTTCTCCAACCGTCGGTTCCTTTCGAGCTCCAGATTCCCCAAATCCATGAGATTCTTTTGGTCATCCTCGGTCCACTTGATCGCAGATTTGCTTTCATCATCCTTCCCATCTGGTGCTTCTTCCTTGTCACCGTCATTATAATCATCCCCGTCCTCTCCTAGTTCTCCACCGCGGTTTTCAGTTTCCACATCAGACTCAACACTGCCAGCATTGCTCCTATTAGACTGGTCTGAAGCAGCATCAGACTCATGACCATGGGACACATGAGCTGGCTGTGGAGTTTCTGAGTCTAAAAGAGGGTGCAGCTCATCAAGCATCGGAAGAATGTCAGCCATTGAAGCATCTGGCGAGGAACTCTCCGCTCGATCCGACTCAGAATCTGAAGCCTCATCATCCACATCTTCACCAGCCTCGTCATCACCCCCACTGCGAAGCAGTGAAGAATACAAGTGATCACCATCGTGAGCATAGCCTGACCCTCGGGGAGATATATCATCGTCTTCCACTCTACGAATCTCATTTCGCACCTTTTGAAAAGAAGTATACTGCTGCTCAACAGCCTCATCATCACCACCACCATTCCCAAGCAGTGAAGAATACAAGTGATCACCCTCATGAGCATAACCTGACCCTCGAGGAGATATATCATCGTCTTCCACTCGACGAATCTCATCTTGAACTTTTTGAAAATAAGTGTACTGCTGATCAACAGCTGCCACATCCCAGTCAATGCCTTCAATCCCCAGGTGATCATTATCAATCTTTCTCCGCTCTCCCAACTCCGAACTGTCTAATTCTCTCTCCGCATCCTCAATCTCTCTCTTCTCACCACCAATGTTTTGCAAACCCTGATCAATAAGTGGCACATAGACAACCGAACCATCGCAACCGTCATTCACTCTCTTCTCACCATCAGTGTTTTGCAAATCCTCACTAATAAGTGGCACATAAACACCCAAACCATCACGATCCACAACCTCACTACTCGCTTTCTCTATGGATGCATCAACAAAATCCCTAGTCTCTCCCACAAACCTCTCCGCGGAAAAGCTCCCACCTCTCTCAAGCACAACAGTGTCATCCCCTAAACCCCTAGTTCTAAGAGAAGCAACGTCATCACAGGTAACCTTCTCTTCCCTTTCCATTTCGGGTATGTTGGTTTGGCCAAAACTCAGAAGGGTTCCTAGAAGAACAGCAGTGCAGACTAAAACCGGGGACGTCGAAACCAAAAGGGCAAACAAAAAAGGAAACGATCTGTACAGAAATAGCAGAAAAAGCAGCATCCCAGCAAGAAATGGATGATTGCAAACTGATCTGTATGAAATCAACACAATTTTCCGGAGGTTAACTCCAATTTCTAACACCAACCCCATCTTTTGAACTTCTCAGCGGATTATGGATATAAATACTAATTGCAGTTCCTATCTGTATGAACAGAAAATTAACTAATCAATCAACATGCTAAAAGCAGAAGCTAAAAGCTTGTAAAATAAGTAGGAAATAATCAGAGAAAAGAAAAACCCACCTCAGAGAAGAAACAGATGGGAATCCAAAGCGATCAGATGAAGATCAATCAAAAACCTGAAAGCAGAAATTGATGAGAAAAAATGGAAAAAGTTGAGATCTTTTGGAAGGGAAAGAAAAATGGAGACTGAGGGGGCAGATGAAAAACCATGTAAAGTAAAGGGTAATGGGAATCTCCTCAGCTTTTTCTTTTGTGGGAAAAACAGCGAAGGAAAGCTGTATGTATGTATCTATAATTCCATATCTCCATGAATGTATGTCAGTGGTTTTTTGGTATATATTTGATTTGATTTTTGAGAGTTTGACAGACAGGAAAATGGGCCGGCACAGAAAGAAGAGAAAATAAGAAGCTACTCGGTCAAAAAGTCACGACACCAACTGCTTTGTTCATGAAATCGTTACTGTATCGGTGTATTCGTGTCATCGTATAAAAACTTCTTAATCGTTAAGGAAATTTTTGTAAGGAATTTTGACTAGTTAGACAGTGAGGCACGCCCCGCAGTCCCACAAAGAAATATATCCCCTTTTTGTTGTTGTACCATTCATCCCTCCCACAAAGAAATGGATCTCACGTTAGGTAAAGTAACATTTAACTTCATGTAGGGACAACTCCCAATGCACATATCTAATTTGTTGTGGGGGTGGATCTGACTAGTTCCTTAGTTAAGCTAACATACTCAAGTTTTTCCCCGTCTATCTAGATCGCAAAATATGATCCCTAAGCAATCACCTGATAAAGAAAAGAAGGAATCAAGCGATTCCTTCTCAAAACTCTTTCTTTGAAGCTGATCAGACTATTATACACAAATCTTCTATGCACTATTTTTTTTTTTCATCTACAGTTTGGATTATAGAATAATACTTAAATATACAAGGATGAGTAGGAACTCGTACTCAAAACTTTTTGTGACCGAATCACAGAGCTTCGTACTTATGATCAGAACTGTTCATATTATGGATCACAGAGCTTCGTGCTTATGATGAGTAGGAACTCGTACTCAAAACGTTTAGTCAAACTATTGTATCTGTACCACATACATAAACTGTTCGTAATACTTTTACTAATTTTGTGATCTCTTTTTAAACAATT
>JADOBS010303166.1:0-17054 GCA_015708375.1 Cydonia oblonga
TGTACTAAAAAAAAAAAAAAAAAAAAAAAATTAATGAGCACAAAAGATTACTATGTAGAAAGATCTCATGAAGCAGACAAACTAAGACTCAACTATTTTCTGTACAAATACAGAATCATGAAAAATTCGCTGGAGAAAAGCATATATACTAAGCTAAAGATTTATCTATTCAAACATATATACAAACAAAATAAAATAAGCAATATACTACTTGAATCACCAGTTGAATAACTTTTATGCAAATAGACTTGCAGAGTATAATACTGTAATGTAGATACAATACGGTATAAAACATACAATCTATATTTCTGTGTATGATTAATATCATTTTAAGCAAATACACGTCCAAATTGGCCTATCAACTAATAGCTTGTCATTGAGTCACAAAATTACCTTGTGGCCATTCTGTAATAGGCCATATTTCTGTGTCAATTAACAACCCAGTTGGACTAACACCGACAAAACTTATGTTTTCGTTTGAACTTGAAAAACAAAATAAGCAAATACAATTTTTATTTGAGATATGGAAAAAAAAAAAATTACATCAAGGACCGAAAAGAAGGTACATATTGCAAAAGATAATCTAAATGGATTGTCTTTTTATTTTAGATTGTGTCCTTATAATCTGTTTGTTTGGTGAAAAACTGCAGAAAGAGAAACAAATGTAAAGAGGTCACAATATATTTTTACACAGAAAACCGTACAAAGGTGAATAAGTCATGCATATTTTGGTGGTGCATATTGCAAAAGAAAACCTGATTTTCCTCTGCGCTGTGATGTTTTCTCCACCAGAAAACGTCTCCTGATTCAATACCTTAAACCAAAATGAGGAATACCTCCGTATGAAAAAATTTGCACTCTCCTACATATTCAATGCAAATTACCCAAAATTTAAGGTCCAAGATTTAACCATTTGAATTCTCAAATTACACGAAATTAGTGAAGAACCAAACCCCAAAATTTCTTCAATTCATAAGCGAGCAAGGCCTTGTCTTCAATTTTCTTTGAATGCTGTGTGTTCATTTGCACCATTTTAACATCTTCTCCTCCTGTGAAATTGCATGTAAATAGCTGCTTGTTTTAACTTTTCGTTGAATTTACATTAGCAAGGAGTGAAATCACAATTTTCTAATATAAAATTCAAATAACGTGTATATCTGCATTGTTACCTGCAATATCAAATTATAGATAAATTATTTAAAAGCATTAAACAAAAGTGTGGCGTTCAGATATTTTTTATGAATATATGATAAAAGTATTTAGACAGTTACTTTGCATATAATTCTTTAATTCATGAACAACTTGAGCATCTTTGACAAATAAAACAGCGCAGAAGTCAACTTGATCGTCCATTCTAAATTTAATATCTTCCCGGTATTTCTATGCAATAAATAAGTTCAGACAACCATATCAATTAGGAAAACAGATCATAAAGAAATAAAAGAAAACATCCTTAATAGAATCTAAAGGATTTAATCGACAATATAGGAGTCCAACCAGTGATAGAAGGCGATGTTGCACTTTTCCTCACTTTTTCTTTTTGTGTTTGTATAGATTCCTCCAACAAAGATAATGCGGGAAAGACAGTGGGCCCAACAATATCCACATGCCAATTTTGTCTTTTTAATTTCATAGAGGAGTGGTACCTTAGTTCCCTCCAGTGGTAGGGTTAAGCCTTAAGGTAGCGTTTGGTACGTAGACGGGACGAGACGGAACGGGATGGGACGGGACGGAACGGGACGGGACAGGACGGAACAGGACGGAACGGATGATGTAAATATTGAAAAAGATAAGGAGAAATTTTGTCATAAAATATTATAAATTCGTGTTCCACGGATGTGAAACGAGTCGTTCCAGGGGGAAGAGGTGGAACGAAAAATCAGCCAAATTTCGTCCCATGGGACAATCCGTTCCATAGTTTTTAGGCACACCAAACGTGGGACGGAACGGCTCGTCCCGTTCCGTCCTGTCCCGTCCCACGTACCAAACGCTACCTAAAAGTCAAAAACACCATTCGGAGTGTGTGAAAAATTAAAAATATGCCTGTAAGTTCGTGCTTATGACATAAAAGCAAAATATGAAAGAATGATGATAGTCACAAAACCAGTAAAGTTATTCTTCCTCCTCCTTAATTTGTCTTTTTTTTATTCTCTCAATTGTCTCTCTTCTTAATTTGTGAGACATCAACTGTATCAAGAGTATTATGTTTTTAAGGATAGAAGACTAATAAATTGATTGTATATAATTAATTATTACAAGGATAAGAGTTATGGGGAGCTCTTGATAGTGAAAGTTTGACAATTATCTGGTACCTTATCTTGTACAATCTAGCTGCTGGTGCATGAGATAACATGACATTATGAGCTGCCGTGTACGGCTTGGTTACCTCTAGAACAGTTGACGCCAAATGGAGCTGAACATCATTATGGCGGAAGAAATCCAATATCTTAACCTACAAGTATAAAAACATTAGGCTCATTCATTGTAGTCCAATGCAAAACTCTATCCTCAAAATTTTTTAAGCGTGCATCTACAGATGCAGTGAAATCTTTTATGCATCCACAAAAGTGTTCCATAATGATCATCACAAATCCCATTTTTTGCATGTCTCATTTAAATCTCACCTATAAATGTTAGGAACTAACATAGTTTTTCGACTAACCCATCCTTCACACTCATCGTCAAGTGCCTGCCGGAGATCACTATAGTGTAAGTAACACATGGTTCGACTCTTGGTTGAAACAAACAACTTAATTAATTATGAACATAAAGAATTGTAGATCACTATAGCTACTAAATTATTAATACTAAGTGACATAGCTACTAAATTATTACTACTAAGTGGTATTTTCTTTCTTTAATAGTATAAGCAGGGAACTGTAGAAACATAATTTAGATAGACTGTTACCATGGCTGCTCAGTTCATCAATAAGATTGTTGTAATATGTTACATCCATTGGATTGACAGGTCCTATTTTGGTCATATTTTACATGCATTGGATTGACAGGTCCTATTTTAAACCGATTATTATTTAAGCGTGAAAGCTACTTGTTTTGTTCAATCTGAGTTATAATTTGGTGATCATGCATACTTGGGATAAGTCTTGACCATGAGATGGAAAATCTATATGCCTTCAAACCAGTATCCACCATTCGTTGAATATCTTCCTGCAATGGTATATATAATATATATGATGCGTGCGTATCAAATAGCATCAATATGTTTCTAATTAGTATGATATGGATCTAAAATACAAAAAAACGCTTAGTCCCGAATCGTTTCAACAAATAAATGAAAGGATTTCCTCCATTTGCTGATGAAGAATTGGAGCAAACAAAGAGGGAATTAGTCTGAGCATGTTTATTCTAATTTAATTTAATAAATGTCTGTCCTTCTAGAGATCGTAACCATCAAACCCTAATCTGTGTATAGAAAATCTACCGCTTGAGCGGCAGAATACAGTAATACCACCGCTTGAGAAGCAGGACACAGTTATACCACAGCTTGAGCGACACAACTCAGTTACACCTCCGCTTGAGCGGCAGAGAATTGCATTAAAGGTTGACGACACTAACCTGCATTTGACGCCATGAAGATCACTGTAGCAATACAACCTTCTTCTCTCTTGTGTGATTGAAAATATTACCAAACTCTCAATGGGACGAGTTAATGTCTAAATCTGAAATGGTAAACATGTTTTCACACCAAGAGAAGGGACCATATCTCTATATCTATATATATACTCGTAGTAGTTCCTTCCTCTCATCAAGAAAGGAGTTACCACTAGTTACATCTTCAATTTAACTGTCCGATTCAAATCAATTTGAATCTCCTTAAGTTTCCTCCAATGCATAAGTTAGGCTAAATTCAATATATATAACTCACTTAATTTATAATATTACACTTGTCAAATGTTTGATGAAACTCACATTAAGTTTCTTACATTCTCCCACATGAGTGAGATCAAACATTAAACCATTATTGTAGTATCATAAGCAAGTATGATCATAGAGTTATAACTTGTAAAGTCTTTGCTTAGTATTTACCAATTTAGTGCAGTAGATGGACCTTGGAAACTTGATATCAGTATTTGTATCAGTTCGCCAAGATTACTGTCATACTGCAATAAATTGTAAGCATAATCATTAAGAAAACATCACGTTAATGAGAGAATCATAATGTGCACTTTGATCTCTCCCACATTTCTTTGGTCCTAAGATACACCAATTGATGTATTTTCTTTAACATGTTAATTTTGCAAGAATTAACATTCAAATAGTGAGAAACTTCATACATATATTGTACTTTCATAATGAACAAACAATCAATTCAGTACATTCACACTATTTCTTAAAACAACATGAATTGCAAACATAATATCCTTACTCCCACATTCAAAACTCATCCACCGAACTCTGCAGACCCGTGCTTGTTACATGCTTGTTAAAACTTGTAACATGTATGGCTTTGGTTAGTGGATCAGCCACCATATCACGGGTGCTTATATGCTCAACTTCAATAACGCCTTCTCTCACTTGGTCTTGAACTTTCAAATACTTTATGTCCATTAGTCTTGATGCTTCAAATCTTTTATTATTCTTGGCAAAGAACACTGTCGAGATGTTATCACAAAAGATTTTAACTGCTTTCTCTATGCTTCTCACAACCTTCATATGATGAATTAAGTTTTTCAGCCAGTTTGCTTGTCTCATTGCCTCAAAACATCCAATATACTCAGATTCCATAGTTGACACAACCTTTGTTTGTTGCTTCTTGCTTCTCCACGAAACTGCACCCCCAGCTAACATGAATATATAACCACTAGTTGACATTCTATCATCAACACATCTTCCAAGATTAGCATCCTATAACATGTCAATTCAAGATTATCAACATAGTGGTAAGTCAACACATAAGTTTGTGTTCTTTTCAAATATCTAAGCACTTTCTTTGCAACATTCCAATGGGGCAACCCTGAATTAGATTGAAATCTTCCCAAAATACTTAAAGCAAAAGCTAAATATGGCATGCTACATACTTAAGCATACATCGCACTACCTACCAAAGAAGCATATGGTTTGTCCTTCATCTGTTGAATCTCAAACTTAGTAATTGGACATTGCTTGATAGAAAGCTTGTCTCCTTTCCCAATTAGTACTTCTCCACCACTGCAATGTTCCATGTTAAACCTTTTCAAGACCCTACTAATGTAATTTTTCTGAGCCAACCCTAGTAGTCTTTGGTGTCGATTTCTGAGTATTTCAATCCCCAACACATAATGAGCTTATCCCAAATCCTTCATATCAAAGTGATTTTTTAGCATGGTCTTAGTTTCTGAGAGTAACTGAGAACTAGTGCTTGCCAACAAGATGTCATCCACATAAAGAACCATGAAAATGAAATTCGATTTAACCATTCTCATGTATATGCAGTTGTCTATCTTATTTTCAGTGAAACCAAACCCTATCACAACATTATCAAACTTTTTATACCATTGTCTCGAAGCTTGTTTAAGGCCATAAATGGACTTGTTAAGTTTGCACACCCAATTTTCCTTCCCCCTTCCAATGAATCCAAGGAATTGTTTCATGTAGATATGTTCATCCAATCCTCCATTCAAGAAGACTATTTTAACATCCATTTGATAGAGTTCTAAATTGAATTGTGCTATTAGTGCCATTATCACACGAAATGGATCTTTGGTTGAAACTGGAGAAAACGTTTCTGTATAATCCATCCCTTCTCTTTGAGTAAACCCCTTCGTCACTAATCTGGCTTTGTACCTGTCCACTTTGCCCTCAGAATCTCTTTTAGTCTTAAAAATCCACTTGCATCCAACAGGTTTTGCATGTGGTGGACTCTCCACCAAATTCCATACGTGGTTACTTGGCATGGAAGCCAACTCATCATCAATTACAGCTTTCCATTGTGCAGCATAAGGACTCGACATAGCTTCTTGACAAGTGAGTGGATCATCCACATCTCCAACATCGTAGTCAATCTCTTGCATACACCATGTAATCATCTGAAATTGCTGGTTTCTTTAGTCTTGTAGATTTTCTAGTTGGGAGCAGTGTGGGTTCATTATTAACTGATAATGTAGGCTGAGATGGACCTGCAACTACATTGGTGAATGGTTGATCACCACTTTCAGAGACTGGTGGTAGGGCTTGTACTGGAGAGAGTTGAGGAATCTCAGTAATGGTTGGGAGAGATGCTTCAGTTGGTGCAGTGAAATGCAAATTATCAATGAATGACATTCTCACAGGTAAGGATAAGTGTTCATGGCACTTGGGACAGGGGAATAACATGGTTCTTCTTCACTAACTTCTTCAAAGACAATGGAAGTAGCTGCACCAACTCCATCGTGATGAATATCTTCAATGAATTTTGCATTGCGACTTTCCATAATTCTGGTATGAGCATGAGGACAGTAGAACCGAAAACCCTTCGATTTTTCTGCATAACCAACAAAGTAGCAAGAAGTGGTCTTCAAATCCAATTTTCTTTCGTTTGGATTGTACAATCTGGCTTCACATTTACACCCCCATGCGTGAAAGTGATTGAAACTAGGCTTTCTTCCTGTCCAAGCTTCAAATGCTGTGATTATGACAACTTTAGTCGGCACTTGATTAAGGATATAGTTAGCTGTCTTGATTGCCTCACCCCATAGAAATTCAGGTAGTTTGGCAAATGAATACATGCTTCTTACCATGTCTTTAAGTGTTTGATTGTGCCTCTCAGCCACTCCATTTTGTGATGGTACATCTGGGGTTGTGTATTGAGCCACAATACCCTCTTGCTGCAGGTATAAAGCAAATGGTCCCTTAAGTTGTCCTTGTTCCCAAAAAACTCACCTCCACGATCAAACCTTACTATTTTAATTTGTTTATTCAACTGTTTTTCAACCTTAAGTTTAAAAATTTTAAAACAGTTTAGAGTTTGAGACTTGTATGAGATAAAAAACAAATAGGTATATCTTGAAAAATCATCAATGAAAAGAAGAAAGTAAGAGTTCCCACATATTGTTTTTGTTGGAAATGGACCAAACACATCTGTGTGAATGATCTCTATAAGATCATTACTTCTTTTGGCCTTACTTTTGTTGGTTAAATTAAGTGGTTTTGCCCTTGAAGCAATCTATGCAATTCTCAATATCAGATATGTCAACAATTGGCAATGCACTGTCTTTTATTAGTCTCAGCATCCTAGCTTTGGAGATATGCCCTAACCTTCGATGCCAAAGCATTGAGGAAGAGTCATCTGTGAGCATTCTCTGTGGAGTTGTGTTAACAACATTGAGACAATCATAATTATTAGTGTATTCAATTTGCCAAAGATCACCATTTGGAAAAGCATAGCCAATAGCACTGTCAAACTGGTCTTTAACATAAAATCTTATTTGAGTAACATCTCCTATATAAGAGAATCCATGTTTAACAAACTGAGTTACTGAAAACAAATTCCTTCTAATTGAAGGTACATACAATACATTATGTAAAATTAAAACATATCCATTTGATAGCTTTAAGTTGACAGTACCCACAGCTTCAAGCATGACTTTATTCCCATTTCTAACATAAATATTATAGGACTCTTTACTTGTCTCCTTCTAGCTTCGAAATCCATACAAAGAGTTGGTTATATGGATGGAGCATCCAGTGTCAAACCACCAAGAGTTTTGAGGTATAGAAATCATATTTGATTCAATTGTCACAAAAACATCAAAAACTTTTTTACCTTTCTTGAGTAACCACACTTTAAAAGCAGGACAGTTCTTTCTCAAGTGTTTAGTTAATTGACAAAGAAAACACTTTTTAAAATGGGATTTCTGAACTTGTAAACCTTGAGATGAGGAGACTCCATTATTTTTGGCAGATAGACCAGAACTCTTCAACTGCTTCTTGGAACCAAATGTGGATGGTGATGTGCTCCGAGGGTTAAATGGCTTGGTCCTCTTATAATTATCATTCTTGGCAGGCATGATCTGTTTTCCTTTTCCTTTTGTAGTGTTGGCAAGGTTGACCAATTCCATTTTCTCGGTCTTGGATCTTTTCAGTCTGTCTTCCTCTTGGCAACAGATAGTAATCAACTCATTAACACTCCAAGTTTCTTTTTGGGTGTTATAGTTCACCTTGATTTGATCATACTCCCTAGGCAAATAGTACAAGGCCATGTGCACTAGAAATTGGTCAGTGATACCAATCTCCATTGCATTCAGTTTGTTAGAGAGATTCACCATTTTCAACAAATGTTCAAGCACACTTCCTGAACCATCGAACTTGTTATTGATAAGTGCAGAAAGATGTGCCCCTACTTCAGCCTTATATGACCTTTTGTACTTCTCTTAGATCATTGTCATATAATCCTTGGCTAAGTCACAACTTGTAATGCCACCTCGAATAAGCTCCTCCATTGCATTCTGCATAATGAGAAGAGACATCAGATTTGCCCTCGCCAATCTTACAAAATGATCTTGCTCTTGAGGAGTGCTGCTATCAACCAAGGCAGATGGTTGGGGAGACTTGAAAGCTATGTGAAACTCAAGCATTCCCAGGTTCATCTCAATCTGTTGCTTCCAAGTTTTGAAGTTGGTGCCATTCAATTTCTCGATGTTAACAATATTGAGCATATTGAAACCTGCGTTTAAATACATTTGGTTTGAAAATCATAAGTTTTGAAAGCAAGAACATGTCTTGATTGTCTTGTTACATTGAAACATATGAAACCAGTCACACCTTTGGGCAAGAAACTGTTCATATAAGTTTATAATTTTCAAAGTTTATAATTTTCAAAGTTTGCATAGCCAAATATAAATATCATGGTCAGTATGTATGACTACAGATTTAGGCAAGAAGAAATACACCATTACATGACATTCATCATTCACTATACATCAGTCCATAATGATCCCAGTGTACATAAATTTCTTTGGAAATTTGTTCAACTTGATAGTGTTATGAACCGCCAATTATTTATTTATTTTTTTTTTGAGTATTCTTTATTGTAATCATAAGAACTTAAAGATTGGATCTAACACTTTGGTGGAAGACTTAATGTAATAAAATGATAACTGCACTAAAAAACATTAGTATCAACACCAGAATAGTATCATATAGCCTCGATAACATATAAGGCATCAAGCTTCATGATTTGATATGAATTGAGTAAGGAATCAACGTACTATACCATGGAAATATTCAAATATTGAAAGAATAAAAACGGTGCAAAAATAATGCATTTTGCAATATAATGCATCAGTAATCAATATCACTATCATGCGTATGATATATATTGAAAACAATCATAGCAGCGGAAGATTGTAGTCATAAAGCATGCATAATCATGTAAGAGTTTGAATGGTGTGGCTTTGATACCACGTGTCGGTCCTTCTAGAGATCGTAACCATCAAACCCTAATCTGTGCATGAAGAATCTACTGCTTGAGCGGCAGAATACAGTAATACCACTGCTTGAGCGGTAGAATACAGTAATACCACCACTTGAGCGGCAAAACACAGTTATACCACAGCTTGAGTGACAGAACTCAGTTACACCTCCGCTTGAGCGGCAGAGAATTGCATTAAAGGTTGACGACACTAACCTGCATTTGATGCCATGAAGATCACTGCAGCAATACAACCTTCTTCTTATGTGATCGAAAATATTACCAAACTCTCAATGGGTCGAGTTTATGTCTAAATCTGAAATGGTAAACATGTTTTCACACCGAGAGAAGAGACCATATTGCTATATCTATATATACTTGTAGTAGTTCCTTCCTCCCAACAAGAAAGAAGTTACCACCAGTTACATCTTCAATGTAAATGTCCAATTCAAATCAATTTGAATCTCCTTAAGTTTCCCTCCAAGTCTTAATTCCGGAAACTGCATTATTGCATTAGTTAGGCTAAATTCAATATATATAACTCACTTAACTTATAATATTACACTTGTCAAATGTTTGATGAAACTCACATTAAGTTTTTTACAATAAATTCCCTTAACATCCCCAAGGACCCCAATTTATAAACCCCAAATAAAGGCAAAAAGGAGAGAGAAAACCCAAATAAGGGGAAATTTGAGGAATTCAACATACCGCAATCAGAGAGAGGACGCTTTCCGATGGCTGAATTCGTCGACGACGACGGCGGTTGTCCACCGTCGCTGTACCTCCAGTTCGCGTCCGCCATGTTTGAAGCTTGTTGACCATCATTACTTGGTTTGTAGGCTCCACGGAGAGAGATATGGGGAGCAGAGAGAAAGGAAGAGCAGAGGAAGATGAAAGAGAGAATGAGAGAGAGGAAGAGTGAGAGATGAGAGGAGAGGAGAGGAGAGGAGAGCGGAGAGGGGGTTCGCCTTCTTAGATCAGTGAATGGAAGTAACTGGAAAAAGCGTAGCTTCTCCATCCCTTTTCACGATAACCAACACGTCCCCTCGAATTTTTTTTGTTTGACCCAGGGACAAAACTAACATTTGAATGTAGAAAAGGGGGAGAAGAACGGCAAAGCACAAACAAACTAAGGGGAAATCCGTCCGAACACTATTAATGAACAGTGCCAATCCCAACCAGGTTTTAGTGTCTATAATTTATATTTATATTTTTTTTGTCTAATAATTTATATTTATATTTGAGAACTGCCTATATGTACAAAGTTACAAAATTACAACAAGAAGTCTTATGCGCCTATCTAAGCTGCCTATATGCGTAGCTTTTATTGACTGTTCAATTAACGGTTTCATGAAAACATGAAACACGTGATCATAACAAAAATGGGTTGATCATAAGAGTGGGATAAGCTCGAAAATCCAGTGGTTGAACTCCTGTCATTCTTCGTATTATCTATTAGTTATAACTCAATACATATTCCTACGTAAACAAAAAATCTAATCGGAAACACTTAACCTTACATTTCAGATTGTGTAGGACAAAGAAATGAGCCAAGAGTCATCCCTAGTATCTCAAACCAAAAGTACTAACATATGAAGGATAATACTTGCATTTGTCTTTTGGAGATAAGCTCATTTATTTACTTTCCAAAACTGTATTTAAACTCTTGAAGTTTCATAATCAAAATCGTTCAATTTTTTTATTTTTATTTGAAGAAAATTTTGACTGATACCAAAAATATATGAAGATGGAGATGTGATCAATGGGGCCTTCTATATGACTAATAATATTGGGGTAATACTAGGGAGACTAAATTTGGAGACAAAATTTGCAAACTAAATGATGTTCACCAATACGAATGTACACATTTATCAACGCTTAAGTAATAAACCAATCATCAACTTCTCTTTCCTTTTTTTTTTTGTTGATAGAATCGATAAAGTTGTATTCATTCAGGAAGAGACCAAAAGCAATCTCAACCAAAGACATAGTCAATTACATAATATCCTCAACAAGGAGGTCAATGATGAAGCTAGGACGTTGAGCAAACCACTCACATTGGCTGCCAACATTTAAACCGAACCTAGCAAGTCTATGAGCGACCGTGTTAGCTTGGCGGCGGACATGGGTGCATAATTCTTCAGTGATCGCGACGAGAATGCTCTTCGCGTCTTCTACTAACTACCCGATTAATTTTGACATATTGGTGGAAGTATCACAAAGAGCCGTCACAATCTAAAGAGAGTCTCATTCCAATAAGAAATTTCTGAAACCCCTCGAGTCCGCCCAAGATGAATAGGTCCTTGCAACCATAGCTTCAGCCTGCAAGGGGGAGAAGATATCCTGGAAATTCATACAAGACGCAGCCACAAAAATCCCCATGTTGTCTCTAACAACAACGCCCAATCCTCCCACATGCGACTCCTTACACCAAGCCCCATCAAAGTTGATTTTCAGACGACCAGATAGAGGCCTCATCCATTTGATAGGACTCACTGGGCTATTTTTGGCCTTGAGCACAAAAGAGTTGATGCGGATGAACTCATGCCACCAGGTTATTGCCTTAGAGACAACGACATTAGGACTATCACATTTACCTTCCTAAAGATTTGTGTTTCGGGCCTCTCAAAATAGCCTAGCAAATGATCATGAAATTATCAAATAAATTAGGAGGGAGAGAGTCTGCCATCTCCACAAACCAATCAATAACATATGAGGATTGATGAATCCATATTATACTATATATTTTAAGGAGTTTTAACAAAACACTTCTGGTATTGTTCACTTTTAACGAAAAATCATTTTTTTACTTTTAACTGATACTATTCACTATACCTTTTAAAAAGAGTTTTTCATTAAAAAAGAAGTTTTTTTGGACTTTTCATTAGTTTTCCTTATATTTTACCCTAATCTTAGTTATAATTTATTTGATATTTTGGTAGAATTTTGATACTTTGCTTTATATTTTTAATATAGGACATTCGACTTCCTCTAGAGAAAAACATGACCAAACAGACGAATTTTGGAGTGATTCAAATTGGAGGACGTTAATGTGTCTCTTGGCTTGTTCATATCAAAATTTGGGATTTTTCTACCAAGAGATTATTTTCTGGCGATTAAATAAAGGAGCAGTGCGCGTTGTTGGAAAGTGATGTTTTTGGAGCTCAAGATGACCTCAGATGGGTTCGTGGCCTTCTGGAGAAGTGTTCATAATAGTCCAAGCTTTACCAAGTTAAATTAGGATTATGTTTCCTATTTTATTTCAATTTATTAGGTTTCCTAGTTTTATTATAAGACCTTTTACTCGGAGGATTTTAATTAGAGTAGTATAAATAAGGCTTTTTAGCCATTAGGGTTTTGGAAAGAGCAAGGGGGGAGAACGCAATACTTTGGCCTTGGAGAGCTTTCGATGATTCAAGTTTATTTTCAAGGTGTTTTCTATCCATGTTTTTAATGGTATTTTATTTTATGATTGTTAGTAACTAGTTTCATTTGCTAGGGTGACGCCACGAGCCTTATCAAGAATATGTAGTTTCTTTTCAATTTGCTTATGATATTATGCATGCAAGTTTTGAATTATTAATCACTGTGCTTTAAACTATCTAATTGTCCTGATGATTTGCCACCATTAGGATATTTAGAAAAGTAATTAGATGCAATTTTGGAGGAGAGATGTCTCTGGAATTGGCGCTGGCTTCTTGTGGTTAATATGCGTAACTTCTTAGGATGGACGACACGTCTAAAGGGTTATATGGTTTTTCAAAAGGATGTCACAAAACTTAATGAGTCTTGCATGTTCACATTCGATCTGGACGCCACGGACGGGTTACATGTTCGATATACGTTCTATGTTAGAGGTTCCAAGTAGGGCATACTTTAGGAAAACCTAACCTCCAAATATGCATGTGTAATTCATAAGTAATTGGAAGAACTACGCAGGATTGTTAAGGTGACGGTGGAAACCTAGTGCTTAAATAGATTTTCAAACAATTTTCTTTTGCCTTATTTACTTTGCCAATTTATTTAATTGTTTTTAATGAAATTCGTTTTTAATAATTTAGGTCATAAAATCACATTAGTCCAAACTTTGTTTTCAAATAGTTAATTATGATTTGATATTTACATAAATTATTCATTCAATCCCTGTGGAGAACGACCTTGCTTGAGCTGCTATACTACGACAATCTTGTACTCTTGCAAGTATTTTTAAGTGTTTTTATCCCTACTTTTGTAGGTGGTAAAAACCCTATCAAGGATCTTGGGTCCCTAGGTAGGTGGTCAATCGGTGTAGCGAGCCAGACACATCTAGCAAAGTGACACTCTATGAGGATATGATATGTGGATTCCCCATGGAAGTTACATAAAATGCACGATAGATCTGTCGTTATATGCTTCTTTGCCAGACTGCATTTGGTGGGAACGATATTGTTGCATATGCGCCAAACTGTAACTCGAACTTTGGGTGGAACATTGGCCTTCCAAACCTGACCCCATAGTTTAGAATTTGAAGTCATTGTTGATGACGATGAGGCACTTCTGTTAACCGGAGTTAACTATTCGCGTGCAACATAGTATGCAGATTTAACCCGGAAGCACCCCTTGGGATCGTAATGCCAAATGAGCCCGTCCGGAGGGTCACGAATGCTGATGGGAATGGATCGAATAAGGTTTATCTATTCCACATTGAACAGCGAATCAAGGATGTCCCTCTTCCAGGTTCTACAATCCCAATCAATCAGTTCGCCCACGAACTCCAAAGAGCAGTCGATTGGCTTAGGAATGAAAATACGAAAGGATGATGGAAAATCGATCCACTAATCCCCCCAGATTTTTACATTCGATCTATTGCCGATTTGCCACCGGGCACCTCATTTTATAACGTCCCTGGAAACGTTGGTATCGATTTTCCAGCAATAGGAACCGTTGGTACCGATCGGGGCTTCCAAGAATGATGAAGAAGGTAAATACTTGGCCTTCAAGACCCGTGCCAAGAGTGATTGAGGGTTGATCATTATTCTCCGGGCTTGCTTCGCCATTAGTGCTCGATTGAAAGCATAAAAATGATGAAGGCCTAAACCTCCCTCGCTTTTGGGCAAGCACAATTTGTCCCAAGAGAACCGATGAATTTTTCGGTTCTCATAGCAGTTGTTCCACCAGAAAAAGGTTATCATTTGGTTATGCTCGTCACATAGGTATTTAGGCAAGAGAAAACAGCTCACAAGGTAGGAAGGTATGGCTTGCGCTACTGCCTTCACTAATAGTTCCTTGCCAGCTGCACTTAGTAGTTTCCCCTTCCAACTTTGGAGACGTTTCTATAAACGCTCTTTGATAAAGCCAAAACAAGCATGTCGATTTCTACCCACAATCGTAGGGAGTCCGAGGTACTTCTCATGTCATGCAACCAAATCAACACCCAATAATGCAGCCATCCGAGACTTCTCCCCGTTACGAATGTTTTGACTAAAACAAATTTCACTTTTTAGAAGATTGACTTTTTGTTCTGAAGCTGATTCATACTTGGAGAGAATATCCGCCACTTGGTTGCAATCGTGGTTAGTAGCTCTGGTAAATAAGAAGCCATCATCGATGAACAAAATGTGGCTCACAGGGGGGCTCCTGGACATAACGAATTCCTTGAAGGAGACCCAGTCGTTCCTTGCGATTAATGATGGTTGTGAGTCCCTCGGCACATAGAAGGAATAGATAACGAGGAACCCTAACAAAGACTCTTGGAAGGATGAAGAAATCCGCAAGTAGATCCGTTGACCAGAAACGAGTAATACACTGTAGAAACCGTGGTCATCACCAGGTTGATCCAATTTCGAGAAAAGTCGTGCTTGCCCAATACCAAGCGTAAATAGCGCCATTCAATCCTATTGTAGGCTTAACTCATGTCTAAATTCAAAGACAATAAACCATTTTTACCTCTTCTTCTTTTGAATAAGAAGTTGGCCATCTCGGAGGCGATGATTGAATTATCCGATATTTGGCACCCGAGAACGAATGCTGATAGGTTTTGTGGAATAATGGAAGGCATATATACCTTTAATCTGTTTGCAATGATCTTGGATATCGCCTTAAAAATGACATTGCAGAGACTTATCGGGGGCAGATGAGCCATCTCTCGAGGTTTCTTCGTCTTTGGGATTGTTGAACCGTATATTTTCATGAAAAATATAAAAAATAAGAAAAGAAGTGGAGTAGACTTGGAGATGTGTGGGGATTGTAAGTGCCTATTTTTAAGGGGTGAAAACAATATAGAAGTTGTTGTTTTATCTCCAAATATATAAAAATAAATAAAAATAAAAATGGGATAAAATCACGTTCTGAAACTTCAAGAACTGGTTTGCTTCCAGAACAATCCCATTGTCCCACGTCTTCAATTAGAGCAACATAGTGGCTCTTCCAAACTGTTCCACTTCGTGAAAATGGCAAGCAACTGCTCCACGTCTACTTTCTATAAAAGGATGGGATGGCAAAAGCATACAGGGGGAGAGACAAAAAGAAACGCTACAGAAATTGAGAGACAACGGAGAAGAACAGACGGCAGAAATCTTCAGAAAGTTGAAGAGAAATCGAAGAAGTAAAGTGCTGCGGAAATTCAAGGAGACAAGGGCAAACAGAGACGGTGATACACAGCAAGGGAAAACAACGAAGCATTCAAAGGTACAAATCCATCCTTCTAAATTTTTCTTTGTTTGGTTTCTCTCAGCTCTGCAGGAAAAGGAAAAAAAAAAGCAGTTTGCTTCTTCAATGTTCTCTGCTCCCCGCTGATGCCGTTAGTCCCATGAATTTCTTCGGGTGGTCTAAACCACCCCGTGAAGTTCCAACCAAGCCGAAGTGATCCACGCTCCCAACCGCTGCCGTTAGTCCTATGAATTTCTTTGGGATGGTCTAAACCACCCTGTGAAGTTCCAACCAAGTCTAAGTGATCCGCTCCCCGCCGCTGCCGTCTCCATGAATTTCTTGTGGGTGGTCTAAACCATGCCTGAAGTTCCAACCAAGTCTAAGTGATCTGCTCCCCGCAACTGATGCTCTCGAAATCATATCGTCAACGTCTCTTCCGGTAATTGCACCGGCTTGGTGTTGAAGAACAAAAAGTGGTCTGCCTAGTAAAGAAACCCCGAAGACAACCAACAAAAAGAACAATGATGAAGCAAGCAGTGAACCTACATGAAAATATTTGAGTACCAAACCCGTGCAAATCTTGGATGCCAAATTCATCCAGTGGAAAGCTCAAAATCAGCTTCGTCTCTTCACACGACTACTGACAATTTGTAGATGGAAGACCGCACAAATAAGGCGCGCGTTAAGGCTCCTTTGTGGTGTAATGTCCACCAGAAATGGTGCATGTAGTTGTCCAAGTCAGTAGCAGCAAAAAGAAGATTTGGAGAAAAGGGATTTTCAGTTCCCTCATCCGCACATCATTGGCCGTCTTACGAAGCGTTGAAAGAAAGTAGCAAGTCCCTTAATTTTCCATAGCAGAGTGATTATTGTCACAATTTTTGGTGCTGAGAGAAGAGTCCTCGTGCCTTTCTCTCTCAAGTTCATGCATAGTGGAAAAGCCATCTCAAAGACTTAGTTTTTTTTCTAAAAATAAACAAGTTGTTGGGCTGACATTTTCTAAAAATAAACAAGCTGTTTCATGCCAGACAAAAAAAAA